>JAGKTI010031049.1:0-12231 GCA_018397915.1 Birgus latro
GAAGTACAGTAAGCTTGTGAGGGGCGGAGCGTATTTTTCAGAGTACGGCCAATCAAAAATAGGCTGAACCTTTCTCTGCCTTTCTTGATGGCTTGTAATTGGCTATGGGTGAGCTGAGTAAGGCTGTCATAGTTTGTACGAGGTCCCAGTACTGTTGAGTGGCCGGAGATAATTATTCTAAACGCCTAATGGCTAAATAACCGAAAGAGGCGGAGAACCGACCTTTTATAAGCTCGATCTAGTAGTGAGAGCTCACTTCTAAAGTCATTTTTCAAGAGACACATTCGCACGTCTTTGTACAGTCACGTACTTTGTTTGTCACATTTTATTACACTTTCCCTCTTTGTTTCATTTGCTTAATACGTGACGTTAATTTCAAAAGACTTTGCTTTGCACCCTTATTAGTTTATTCACTTCTCCATTTACACTTGTGTAATTTATTCACTTTCTCTCACCTGTACTTGTGTGTGATTTATACTTGGTTTTTACCCTGTCTCCAAGCCACTCGTGTTGGGTATCTGTGAGTATAGTTTGTGTACCTACGCTCCACTGAGTTGTGGTCTGTTTAGGTAAGAGTACCTAATTTATATTTGTATTACGTAGAGCTATTTGTTCATTTATTCTCTTTGTAATCCGAACCTCAGAACTTGTATCGGATGTGTATGTTATAGTGTACAGTAAAGTTAAGTTAGTCTTTTTGTGAACTTTATCTTATCCCATTTGGTGATTAATTTAAGGGTTAAGTGTGCACCTTAATACACACGTCCGTAAAAATACTGGGCGACCTCATATCAGGATAGCCCTGCGGTGTATTAATAACTTTTGTCTCCATAACAATTTGGTGACCTTTTTCCAGGATTGCTCTGACATATTAATAACTTTTCTAATACACAGTGCTCACTTTAATATGATCAGTGACAGTGATGTAAAAGTCTTTCTTGATTCTAAGCCTACCCCAACCAACGTGAAAAATCTTAAGAAGCATGAGCTTAAATTGCTTGCCCAGGCCTTAAATGTGACAATTCCTGCCTCCATTAATAAGGCTAGCTTACTTGATTTAGTGCAGGAAATCATGTTTGCACAAAGTGAGTCCTCCATTGCTAGTCCTGAGCCAGTTAATACTGCACAAGTCGTTGATCCCGAGTCTTTATCATCGGAGACACCAGGGCCCAGTGTTGTTTCTGTCCATGATTCTAGTGATCAAATACAACTCGAGATAGCCAGACTTAAGCTGAAGGAGTTAGAAATGCAAGCCCAGATGAGACAAAAGGAAATGGATCATGAATTCAGAATGAAGCAAGCTGATAGTTTACCTAGAGCTAATAGTTCATCTGGCAGTAGTTCATCTTTTGATGTTGTTAAGAATATTAAGCTGGTCCCTCCCTTTAACGAGAAAGACGTCACTAGGTACTTTCATGTGTTTGAAAAGGTGGCAGGTCGTCTCTCGTGGCCAAAAGACTCGTGGACAGTACTGTTGCAGAGTCTTTTAAAAGGAAATGCTCAAGAGGTTTATATTTCTTTATCAGTTGAGCAAAGTGCTAACTATGATTGTCTAAAAGAGGCCATTCTAAAATCATACGAACTCGTGCCAGAGGCATATAGGCTTAAGTTAGATCCACTTTTAAACAGAAAGATCAAACTCATGTGGAGTATGTTAGAGTACTTACAGATTTATGTGACAATTGGTTACGTGCTAAGAATGTTAATTCTTTCCCAAAATTGAGGGAGTTAATGGTCTTGGAGAGTTTTATTGATAAAATAGACAGGGATATTGCAATACACTTGGTGGAGAAGCAGGTAAATGCCCTAGCTGAGGCTGCCTTTGTTGCTGATAATTATAGTATTATTCATAAGCATGAACGTAAGCCTCATTCATTTGCTAAGGGTAGGAGAGTGAACCAACCAGTTTTTGTGAACCCTTCTTCTGGTAAAGGCAAGTTGATGTTAAGTGACACTAGTGGAAATGTTGCAACCCCAGAGCATGTTAGTTCCACGAAAGTAAGTGAGGACAGTGTTGCCAGAGGGTCAAGAAAAGGTGTCAGATTTTGCCAGTATTGCCAGAAAACGGGGCACTGGGAGGATTGGTGCTGGAAGAAACGAGGGAAAAGTTTTAATGTGAAACCTATTACTTTGGTAAACTCTTGGGGAGCTTTTGACGCAAACAGTGAGCAGCCTTCCACAGTTATTGTTAGCGGTAGTAAGACACCACCCAATCAAGTGCAAATTGTTGATAAGGCCAGAGTGGAGCCGTCAGTGGTTGATAGACAGACTCCTGTATAGCCATTGTTAGACACTAGTCAGACTGGAGCAGTGCAGCCGTCAGGTTCACGTGAGAGTGGTAATAAGACTCCAGAGTGTCCTCCCCCAAGAAGTAGAGAAGGTGACTCCTCCTCAAATAATATATTTGCTAACTTTATATCTAAAGGGTTAGTTTCACTTGATGGAATTGGTGGTAAGGAAGTCGCTATACTTAGAGACACAGGAGCTTCTCAGTCACTGATGTTGAAGGGGATTGTTGACGTAGCTGACCCTAATGAATGTGTCTTGTTGCAGGGTCTAGCTGAGTTTGTATCTGTTCCCCTATTTGAGGTGAAGCTCCAGTCTGAGTTAGTTACTGGTTCAGTGAGAGTGGGTGTTGTTGACCAACTTCCTGTGCAAGGAGTCACTTTCCTTTTGGGCAATGACTTGGCAGGAGAACAGGTAAGTGCTGTTCCCTGTGTGTCAAGGATTCCTCTGAGTGAGGATAGGACAATAGAGTTGGATTCAATTGTATTTCCTGCGTGTGCTGTAACCAGAGCTATAACGGCAAAGGCCAGTTGTGTTGATGTTGATAGTCATGGCACTGGCAATGCCGATGATGTTATTGGGCTTGGTGATACCTTTTTCGCTCAGTTGAATGACTGAAATTGATGATTCTCCTCACATTGATGTAAATGCCAGATTGGCTGATATGCAAAGATCTGATTCAGAGATTGCCACTTTAGTTGACTCCGCAGTTTGGGAAGCCGAATGTGAGTCTGAATTGAGAGAATGTTATTATTTAATGCCAAATGACGTATTAATGAGAAGGTGGAGATCTCCTAGTGTTGCTCATGATAACGAGTGGGAGACGGTACACCAGGTGGTAGTTCCAAGGCCCTATAGGTAAAGAATTATGTCCATTGCTCATGACTCTTCTTTAGCAGGTCACTTGGGTGTGAGGAAGACAGTCTCCCGAATCTGGCAGCATTTTTATTTGCCTGGAATCCGTTGAGATGTCGCACGGTTCTGTAGGCCATGTCACACCTGTCAGCTTCTCGGTAAGACCAATAAGCCGATCCTTGCGGCTCCTTTGATTCCTCTACCTGTGTTTGAGGCCCCATTCACAAGAGTCCTTGTGGACATTGTCGGTCCTTTGCCTAAAACCTCTTCAGGCCACCAGTACATCCTCACAATGTTAGACATAGCCACTAGATATCCTGAAGCCATTCCCTTGAGGAATATTTCGGCTAATTGGTTGTAAAAGAGATGCTGACCTTCTTTACCCGTTTTGGACTCCCTAAGGAAGTTCAATCAGACCAAGGCAGTAATTTTAATTCCAGACTTTTCAGGCCAACCCTTAAGGAGTTAGGTATCTCTCAGACCACATCCACAGCATATCATCCTCAGAGTCAGGGAGCATTAGAGAGGTATCACCAAACTTTGAAACACATGCTCAAGAAGCTTTGTGCTGATAAAAAGGACTGGGACAAGTGTTTCCCCTTTTTACTGTTTGCAACTAGAGAGGCACCAAGTGAGTCTTTAGGCTACTCCCCATTTCAGTTGATTTTTGGCCATGAAGTAAGAGGCCCACTTAAACTTCTCAAAGAACAATGGGTCAAGGATGATGATCAGAATGATTTGCTAGACTATGTGTCAAAGTTTAAAGAAAGATTAGCCTGTAGCATGGAAGTAGCCAGGGCACACTTGGAGTTATCTCAGGGGAAGATGAAAAGATGGTATGACCACGCTAAGAAAGTCAGGAACTGGATCTTCAACCCGGGTGATTTAGTCTTTGTTTTACTTCCCATTCAAGGTCAGCCTCTGCAGGCAAGTTTTGCGGGTCCTTATGTGGTTGAGAAGAGGATAGGTGAAGTGAATTATGTCATTTTAACCCCAGACCAGAGGAAGGAACGGAGACTGTGCCATATCAGTATGTTGATGGAGTACCACAGGCGAGACGAGGACCCCCCTAAGGCTGCGTGTGTGGTGGTCGCTACAGAGTTGGTGGAGGACGAGGGCTGCCCTTTGATTTGGACCAGACGACCAGTTGGAGAGGAAACCAGTGCGCTTGGAGTACACTGGCTGATAAACTCTCCCACTTGACTGCAAAGCAACGTGCCGAGCTGGTTGAACTTCTCAGCAAGTTCCCTGATGTCTTCCGGGACACCCCACGACGGACGGATGTGGCACAGCATGATGTGGTCGTTGGAGATGCTGGTCCTGTGAAGCAGTCACCCTACAGGGCTAGTCCTTCGAAGCAGACCATCATCCAGGAGGAACTGAACTACCTGTTGCAGCAAGGGTTAGTCGAGCCTTGTCAAAGTGAGTGGTGCTCCCCGGTCATAGTGGTTCCTAAACCCAATGGGTCCGATCGCCTTTGCGTTGATTACCGTAAAGTTAACTCTCTTACGAAAACGGACACCTACCCGCTACCTAGAGTAGATGATTGTGTCGATGCTATTGGCGCTGGTAATTACTTAACCAAGTTGGATCTGATGAAGGGATATTGGCAAGTCCCTCTCACAGAAAGGGCCCAAGAAATTTCCTATTTTGTGGTTGGTGGCAGTACTTATAAACGTAAAGTCATGCCCTATGGTATGAAGAATGCTCCTGTCACCTTCTAAAGGCTGATGAATGATATCACCCAGGGTTTGGATGGTTGTGTAACCTACATTGATGGTGTTGTAATCTTTAGCAATACTTGGGAACAACACTTGAGCCAACTAGATGCCTTGCTGCAGAGACTGTCCTCTGCTAATTTAGTGCTTAATTTACCTAAGTGTGAATTTGTACGGGCTCAAGTGCAGTACCTAGGTTATGTGGTCGGTTTTGGCCAAGTTAGTTCACCTGATGTAAAGGTTCAGGCCAAAGTAAATTCTCCCCAACCCAAAAATAAGAGAGAGTTGCAACGATTCTTGGGTATGGTAGGGTACTACCGACGCTTTTTCCTGAACTTCTCTGATCTTGTAGCTCCCCTCACTGATTTGTTAAGAAAAGGAGTCAAGTATGAGTGGAAGCCAGAATGTGAGGATGCCTATTCAAAAGTTAAAGCCATCCTATCGAGTCACCCAGTGCTTCAAGCTCCCAATTTTGACAAACCTTTTAAATTAGCTGTTGATGCTAGTGGTCTAGGGGCTCGTGCAGTTTTGCTACAGGATAATGATCAGGGTTTTGAGATGCCTGTGTGCTATTTCAGCAAAAAGTTCAATAAAGCCCAAAGGAATTATTCAACTATTGAGAAAGAACTCCTTGCACTCATACTTGCCCTCCAACACTTTTCTGTATATGTTGGTCCAGGGTCAGGTGATGTTGTACTGTACACTGATCACCATCCTCTGAAATTTTCGTCCCGATTTAAGGACAAGAATCTTAGATTGACCCGCTGGGCCCTATTTTTGCAATAATATTCCCTTGAAGTAAGACACGTACATGGAGTCAAAAATGTTCTACCAGATTACCTGTCGAGAACTTAATTTGTAAAATGTTCAGAAATTTCCCTTGGAAAATTTCTTCTCTCAGGAAGGGAGATGTTACTGGTGTAGCTACCCCAGTTGTGTGATAGAAAGAGGAGAGGGAGATGGTGTACAGATAAAAGGAACCGCTGAGAAATCAGTTAATCCCTCCTATCGTGTTTTGAAATGGTGGGTCGGAGAAAGGGTCATTCTGTGTACACAGCGATCAAAAGGGTTCACTGGAAATAGACTAGGAGATTATCACAAAGATCATATTTCCCAGTTTAACTGCTCCTGTCCTGTGAGAAGTACAGTAAGCTTGTGAGGGGCGGAGCGTATTTTTCAGAGTACGACCAATCAAAAATAGGCTGAACCTTTCTCTGCCTTTCTTGATGGCTTATAATTGGCTATGGGTGAGCTGAGTAAGGCTGTCATAGTTTGTACGAGGTCCCAGTACTGTTTAGTGGCCGGAGATAATTATTCCAAACGCCTAATTGCTAAATAGCCGAAAGAGGCGGAGAGCTGACCTTTTATAAGCTCGATCTAGTAGTGAGAGCTAACTTCTAAAGTAATTTTTCATGGGACACATTCACACGTCTTTGTACAGTCACGTACTTTGTTTGTCACATTTTATTACACTTTCCCTCTTTGTTTCATTTGCTAAATACGTGACTTCAATTTCAAAAGACTTTGCTTTGCACCCTTATTAGTTTATTCACCACTCCATCTACACTTGTGTAATTTATTCACTTTCTCTCACCTATACTTGTGTGTGATTTATGCTTGGTTTTTACCCTGTCTCCAAGCCACTCGTGTTGGGTATCTGTGAGTATAGTTTGTGTACCTACGCTCCACTGAGTTGTGATCTGTTTAGGTAAGAGTACCTAATTTATATTTGTATTATGCAGAGCTATTTGTTTATTTATTCTCTTTGTAATCCGAACCTCAGAACCTGTATCGGATGTGTGTGTTATAGTGTACAGTAAAGTTAAGTTAGTTTTTTTGTGATCTTTACCTTATCCCTTTTGGTGATCAATTTAAGGGTTAAGAGTGCACCTTAATATACACGTCCGTAACAACTGTAATTTATTTTTTGTAAGAAAAAATTTCCCTTCACTTGTACTCACTTGCTTTAATAATTTCGTTGAGCCTAATTATTCCCAGCTTATTACATAATCCCATTTTCATGACATTAAGAAGTTTAACTGCCTAATGATGACACAACGTCGTCCAGAGGTGAAATAGAGTATTTGGTTCCAATGAGGCTGAGAACTCTCATGACAGTCTTACTCTTTTGAGAAGCTAGAACATGGAAATTGTTCCATCAGCTGCACCCAAACTTTCGCTTCAGATCAAATACATGTTTACGTTGCTTCAACTAATTCTTCCAGTGTAGATTTTTCATACCCTACCCCCTGTACTTCACAAATTACCCATTTACTTTTTGACAGAAATTCACTCTCATCTTCTAACACTCCTAACACTTGTGTTGCAGCTGAACCAGGAATAACTGCTCTTAACAACCCTTTTCATTTTATTTCAGTTACCATGGCAACTTGGTCTAACAAGGATCCTACACCTTAAACTATCATCTTGGAAGATGCATCACACCCAGAATTCTCCAGAATGAATCCTGTTAGTAGAGTTTATGATTTCATTAATGGTGTTCAGTGTGAAATTACTAACAAAAGCCTTACAGCGGAATCGTCCTAAGTCTGTTCTTCGTCCTGCTAGAAATAATTTCATTCGTACTAATTGCTCTGAACTCGCCAATTCAAATTCTTCCCGCTCCCTCTGGCACCTTGCCAGAATCCTTACTAATAAGTTAACCTCATCATCCTTCCCTCCTTCATTCTACTCTGATGGCTCTGTAGCTATGTCATCTACTGATAATGCAAACCTCCTCGTTCAGGCTTACTTCTTCAATTGTTCCTTGGACGATTCCTGTGCTGTTCCTACATCATTTTCCACCTCTGATTTTCTCATTGCTGACATTAAAATTTCTTCAAATGATGTGTTTTCTGCCAAATGAAGAAAAGACAAAGATGGATGTAAAATTTAAAAGTATTCTTTTAGAGCTAAATCTATGGACTTGATGAGAACCAAACATAAGGATGCCGTACTACCCGGTTTGTATCTCTTTACGTACTCGTATAATAAACACACACACACACACACACACACACACACACACACACACGTTTTCCCGGTAACCTCTTATAACTTCTTCTCTCGTGTAATTATACACTTCTAAAGATTAACAAACACTACATCGATGACTGGAATTAGAGTATTTTAGCTCACAGGCCCGTGGACCCTTCTAAGTAGGGGGGGCCCAAGGGATACCTCTTTGATTATCTCTGGAATGATTACTGCTTTCATGGACGAGAGTCATCTGAGTGTGCCTCGCGCTCAGGTTATTCCCTCGGGCATGAAGCATACATTCCTTTCTCTTATCCTGTGGCTAATAAAATAAAAAAAAATGGTTTAATCATGCTGATTCTAATGCTGTCCTCAACAAGGAGAGGGTCTACAAAAGGTAGGACTCATCTCTTTTTATGTTTCTGCCATGAATCATGCCAAGACTTCCTCACTATGCAAAAAAGAGTTATATTGCATTAAATGTACTGAACTCTCCAACTCAAATTCTCCCCTCTCCTTCTGACACCTTGCCAAAAACCTTTCTAACAAATTTACTTCATCATCCTTCCCTTCTCTTTTCCACTCTGATGGCTCTGTAGCTATTTCTTCTACTGATAAAGGAGAACTGTTTGCTCAGACTTTCTCCTCCAGTTCCACCTTAGACGATTCCGGTGTTGTTTCTCCATCACGTCCCCCTTCGACTTCCCCATGGCTGACAATAAAATTTCAGCAACTGATGCATTTTCTGCAATCACAGGCCTCAGTACTAACAAGGTATATGGGTTCAATGGGGTCCCTTCTTTTTGTCCTGGAGAACTGTGCTTCTTTGCATACTGCCTAGATAAACTATTTCGCCTTCTGTCAACTTGTACCATTCTTTGTTGCTGGAAATTTGCTCTCATTCAGTCTGTCCAAGGAAGGGTGACCATCCCCATCCCACTAACTATCGCCCAATTGCTTTAACATCCTATATTTCAAAGTTTTTGAGTCTATTTTTTACAAAAAATAAATAACTAAAGCATTTTCCCTCTAACAACCTTTTTTCTGACTGTCAGTATGAATTCAGTCAGGAAAGCTCCACTGGCGATCTTCTCACCTGCCTTTCAGATTCCCGGTAATCCTCCTTTCGGGACTCTGGCGAATGCTTTGCCATTGCATTTGTCATCTCAAAGGCTTTCAATCGAGTCTGGCATAAATCTTTGATTTCCAAATTGCCCTTTGTGCCTTGATCTCTAGCGTCGTTTCTGGTCGTTCTATATATAACTGCTGTTGTAGACGGCCACCGTTTTTCTCCTAGAGCTATCAGTAGTGATGTTCCTCATGGCTGTCCTATCACGAACTCTCTTCCTTTTAATCATTAATGACCTATTAAGCTGTTCATCTAACCCAATCCACTCATATGCTGATGACTCCACCCTTCACCTTTCCCATTCCCTACCTGCAGCCTCCATCTCAGCAGTTACATTAACAAACAAAGGATGAGGCTACGGGACACCTAATGTCTGACATGGCTCATATCTCTGAAAGGGGTAAAAGTACTCTTGTTGTTGTTAATGTATTAGAAGCCCAGTTTTGTACTTTTTTTTAATGAATCAGAAACCCAGATCTTACGTCTATCAACCCAACAAAAACTACCTCATGAGTATCCTCTGATTTTTGACATTATCCAGTTCAATCTTACATCATCTATAAATAGACTTCAAGTATCAATTTCCCAGGATTTATCTTGTAAAATCTGCTTCCAAAAGATTAGGTGTGGTAAACCGACTCCGTGCTTTCTTTACCCCTGCACAGTTGTTGGGTTTATACATGGGATTTACTCGCTCTTGTTAGAGTACAACTGTCACCTGTGGGGAGACTCCCCACATACAGCTCTTCTCAACAAGGTGGAGTCAAAGGCTTTTCGTCTGATGAACTCTCCTTCACTTACTGGCTCTCTTCGACCCCTGTCTCTTCGCTGCACTGATGCATCTTTATCTCTTCTCCATCGCTACATCAATGGTCACGGATTCTCTGACCTGTCTGCTTGCAATCCTCCACCACCACAGTGGTCGCATAGCACCCGTCTGGCAACAAACTCTCATCCTTTTCCTGTCCAACTCTCTAATACACGAGTTGACAGTTACTCCCAGTCTTTCATGTATGAAACAGTGCAAGTCTGGAACTGTCTCCCTCTGTCTATATTTCCTACTGCCTATTATCTCCTGTCTTTCAAACGCAGTGTGTCGAAACATTTTGAAATGAGCGGATCTTGAATTTGGCTCTGTTATTTTTTTTTTTTTTTTGAGGGAACAATTTGCGGGCTTCTGGCCTTTGGTCCTTCTTCCTTTCCTTAAAAAAAAAAAAAAAAGACCGTGCTAAGACTGCAAACTAGATGATGATTATTCAAGAGTGGGGCCTCTCAAAATCTAGAATCCTGAAAACGTTTACTTCATTTGACGTATACTGTGCCAAATTTATAGTTTTTTTTTTTTGCACTAATAGTTAATGCAAAAGCCGGATATTTGTTGAGCATCTTCAAAGTGTGAGGCAGGATAAGTTCATCCCTCCAGAACAACATACACATCTGGAATCAGCAACTGTGGCTGCTGCCACAGATACTGAACTTTTTGAGGTACTACAAAACAGTCCATGGGCCGAAAGTGATGCTATGGATAAAACCACTCTAGCCTTAGATAATGTAGTGGAGTTGTCTAGTACACTCAGATTCTTATATCGTCTTTGCAAGGATGAACTAAATGTTGCACTAGGGATTCAGTTTTCTTCTAGGTATGACTTAGCCATGTTAGCTGTATAGATAGAAAAGAAAATTATCATACATACACCACTGGTTCGTGTGATTCAACCAGTTAATATTCCCATGCCTATTTCTCAGTCTTAAGGTCAAGCATACGTTTCACGTCTACCCAACAAATAAAACGCAATGCCACATTCACCATCCACGTAACATGCAAGACGTGCACTTCATTGACATGCCATTTTTTTTTTACAATAACAACAGAGGAAGGAAAAACAAAAGAATAAAAAAAGTAATACATACACCAGTTTATAGATGTCGATCATTCATAAAAATCTGTAACAGATGGGCTTGAACAGCCGCAGGTTGAAGTTTGGGGGGAAACCACTTTAGGGACGCGAGTCGTAAAGAGATGCAGTTCGAGGAATAAAAGAATTCTGATAGGCAGAAGCTATTCATATGGCAGTGTTGGAGTTCAGTCATAAGTGTTAAGGTTTTGAATTTCATTAAATCAAGCTTTACTGATCTACCAGAAGCCTTGCCGACATGTCGTACACATACCTTTGCTAATACCAGTCCACCAGTCCTGTATGGGACAGCCCTTGCATGTATTCATTATGGACGGTGGGTGTTAGTGCCGAAAGTGGTGACATGTACGAGTACAGTAGGGGTGTATGTTATGTAGGAGGACTGCTGGGCCTTGACAGCAGGCTGTGAAGCCTATGCCCAAAGACGGACGTATTAAAAAAAAAAATAAGAAAAAGATGCCTGTGTAGCGCTACTTAAAGTGTGGAGAGAAGGTACAATGGAAGATGCAATTCCTCTGAGCATTTGCCATGAAAGTATGTGTAAAATAATGCAAGAGAAGCAACATTGCTTCTTACTTGTAGACGAGATAGTTCATTTGTAATAGAATAATTCTAATAGCTTTGTTCTGAATTTTCTTCAGTTGTTTTAGTGCAACCTTTGCACATCCATTCCTCAAAGGTGAGCAATATTCCAGGTGAGGGCTCACATGACTCTTGTAAATTATAGCTAACTGCTCGTCAGTGAAGAAGTTATGGAGTCTGTACAGTAACCTAAGTTTCTTTGGTGCGGTTTTAGCATGTGATCTAACATGGGATGTCCAGCTGAGGGCATTGTCAAAGTGAGACACAAAGAATTTCAATACTTTTAGAGATAGGAATTTTGGTAGCGTTGAATGTAATATAGGAATCAGGCAATATCTGTCTATTAGTAAACTGTTTATATTTGGTCTTCCTAGTGTTAAATGAAACAGTGTTATTTTTTCCCCATTCGGTGATCTTACATAAGTCTTGATTTATGGAGACTGCTGTACTGGGTTGTGTGTTAAGATATTAAACTTTGTGAATGGGTGTTTAAGTGTGAATGATCTTTGAGGTATTGAGTCATCTGCATAAGAATGAACGGGATTATGGGTGAGAGATAAGAGATCATTAATATGAATTAGGAAAAGGTTGGAACCAGAACTGATCATTGTGGCACGCCACTGTGAATCGAGTGGAAATTGGAATAAACCTCACCTAATTTTGCTGTTATTTTTTTTGTTTCTTAGATGTAAGGAAATGAGGGGAACAAAAGATGATAGACCATAACTGTCACGAATTTTCTACATCGTAAAATTATGTAACGTAAATT
>JAGKTI010031050.1:0-12231 GCA_018397915.1 Birgus latro
TCTCTCTCTCTCTCTCTCTCTCTCTCTCTCTCTCTCTCTCTCTCATGTCTTGATTCCTTCAAATTATAACTTGCACACTACGTTTTTCCTTTTATCGCTCTTTTCTTCACTCCCATTCCAGTTCATTTCTCCTTTCCTCGCTCGTCTTGTAACGACACCAGTATAACTTTATATTACTAATATGTGTCACTTAATCTCATTTATTTATAACAGTTAATATCGCAGCATTCATAGCACCTGGATGTTTGCCAGTCGTGCATGGATTGAGGTCACTACAAAATTCCTCAATCAGTCCATGTTCTCACGTTCAATCTCTGGCCACTTCGAGCTGTTCATTAAGTGGACTGAGTTTGTTTTTACCCGTCCAGCAACTTGTGCACTTTATTACATCAGTAAACGTTCATTTAAATAACTAATTCTTTTAACTGCCACTCCACCAAGGAAAGTTATACTCTCTCTCTGCTTCTCTGACTGCCTTCCTGCCTGCACCCTCACCCTTCTCCTCCAGTGACTCCCAGCCTCTGGCCACTTTACAAGGTAGTTTGACGAGGCCTTGATACTTTTCAGGTCTTCAAGTGACCTTATGCCAGTTTCAGAAAGGTCCAAAGTGCGCCTCAGAGTGGCATAAAGTGAGTCTCACAGTGGCCTGAAGTGAGTCTCAAAGTGGCTTGAAGTGTGTATCAAAGTGGCCTGAAGTTCGTCTCAGAATGGTTTGACTGTCAGGCAGGGCAGAGAAAAGAATGAATGAATGAATGAAAATGTGACATGGCGGCGCAAGAGCAGAGGCCATATGCCGCCGAACACAAACAATAAAAGAAAATCAAAATATATAAAAACCAATAAAAAGCAAAGAGAAAATCGATGCCTAAAATGTAATGACAAAAATTTTGACCACGTATTAATGTTGAGAAATTAACGATCTCTGCTGTCACCAATATTAACGAGTCCTTCACTTACCAAAATGATCAGAGACTTAGGGAGTACGCTGCCACCACCCAGCATAATGCTGGGAATTTATAACACCAGGAAAAATTAGGAATTTCGGTGCTTTGAGAATAAGAGAAATAGGGTAGCGTGATCTTATTAATGCATACCTGAGTAATAAGATATTAGCACACCTTGCGGGCCACTCAATCTCACGATTAATTCTCCTTAGGGGATGGTACAACTCAAACTCGAAGAGACAACCTAATATTTACTAATAATAAACACACAAAAAAGAAACAAATAAAATAGTAAGAACAAAAAAAATAAAGATTACTCTGCAGACTATGAATTACTAGGAACTGAAAGATAAATTACTCTTCGCACTGAGAATATCACTAGGCAGACTAAGTATAATTAGGATCAACAATTTTTAAGAGTAAAGGTCTTCACCAATGAGTTAGAATTTGAAAGAAGCAGATAAGCATGAGTATGAAATTTCCCAACTGAATAAATACTTAGAATGAGATTATCGTACACTAATGTAGTGATTCTCACAACTGAATAAAATACTCAGAATGATATCATCACATACTGATAAAGTGTCCTTCACAGGTGTGTAAATACTCAGATTGATATTATCACACACTAATTTAGTGTCCTTCACTTTTGTATAAATACTCAGATTGATATTATCAAACACTAATATAGTGACTTTCACAGCTGTATAAATCCTCAGATAGATATTATCGTCCACGAATACAGTAACCTGCACAACTGAATCAACACTCCAAATGGCACTGATATATTAGATTTTATCACCTCCGAGGATATGAATCCCACCCATTACACCAATATTCAAAATGCTACTAACATCTGTGAACCCAACAGTCCCGTGGTCTCGGACGGACTCTTCGGGAAGAATCGCTGAGATATTACCTCCACAGAATATTCATTCCAGCCTGAATCTACACATTAGCTCAAAGATTCTACATAAATTGACACACTATTCAAAAAGGAACTACATAAAAGAATCGATGCTCAGAGCGATTTTACATCCAGTATTCTCTTAAGGCTTAATATGTGTAAACTCAAAATCCTATCTAGCTAAACACAGCATACAAAAGATGGAACATTCTAGTGGACCAGCCAGTTCGCGCTCGGATTACGGGAAATAAGAATGGGGGGGGGGGTGTTAATGTAAACAGGCGTAGGCAGAAGTGAGCCAAACGGTTTCACAGCACACCCATTTTGCAAACGGTACGAAGGAAGAGCATCAATCTGTAATCGGTGAGAGGACGGCGCTGTCTTAACCAGTACAAAAGGGACAGGGGAGATATCACAAGAACTGATGTATTTGAGGATTTATAACACACGAGTACGAAAGGGAGGAAGGACGTATGGACTTTCAACACACTGACCTGTAACCAGTGAGAGGAGATGGCACTATGTCGGTCTCAGGCAAATCGCACGGTTTATATAATCTTGGTTGTTCTAATTTGGGGAATTGACTACGACTTCAATTGATCACTCTGCAATTTCAGTGTCTTTACAAAAACTCCCAAGGGGTACGGCAAATATGTTTACACTCGACCCACACGGATGGGTTGACTTACGATGCTTACAATTTTGTGATAAGCGTACGGGATTTACAATTCACCAAAGCCAGGACGAATGAGAACTTGGACTTACTATTGCTCTGCTCGCAGTAGTCTGCCTACGTGCCTTGTATCGCAAGCTAATAATGCAAATTTCGCGATTGCAAATGACTATTACCGGCCATTAGAACTGAGATAAGCTTCAATTTACTACTACACAGTTTAAAGGGGGAATCCTGTTAACGCTGATATGTAAATTTCTGGATTAGAGTACGTAGACAGACACTCGCGATAATTAAACACTGTTACTATTAACAGAGTCTCACTCACACTATGAATATTAACAGGGATTAAACCTGAATATGGAATTCAACTGATAACCATTACACTGCATAGACAAAAAAATATTTAGCGTTCCAGGTTGCATTTACATTACACTCACACTAACTTATACTATACTTATGTTACACTTCTACTAACTTATGTTACACTTAAATTACCCTTAAAATTACGGCATTACAAAAACAAACCAACAGCATAAAAGAAAGACGATAAAAAGCAAAGAGAATAACGATGCATAAAGCAAACCAACAGTATAAAATAAACAACCAAAACTAAAAACATGGTGGAAAGACAGGGGTTAAAACTGGAACATTATCATTAAAACACAAGCTAAAATATGGTAATGCTCTTCAGCTTGCGAAGAAGGCCAGAACACAACCCAACAGAGAAGGTGCCTCCCCCCATAGCACAAGCCTCTTCCCCAAGCACCAAGGAGAGAAGGTAGGATCTGTTGTCGGCTCGGCACCTGGAAAGGTACCACCGACGAAGGTCCCCAAGACTAGGGCACTCGACAAGGAGATGCCGCACAGTCAAAGGAACCAGACAGTCATCACAATAGGGAGGGGATGTCCTCTTCATTAAAAAAAACATGAGTCAGCCTAGTGTGGCCAACTGAAGACGGGCCAAAGCTGTTTCCCATTGCTGGGACAGTCCCATATATCCCCCATCACCCAGGTTCCGACGAATGCTGCGGAGTTTGTTCGCCCCTGCTGCATCCCACCCCCTCTGCCAACAGGAACGGACAGCCTCCACAGTGGCTGCACATAAATCCTTGGATGGGATACGGTATTTAGGAGAGGAAGTGCGAGAGGCAGCAGCTCCGCCAGAGAGTCAGCACACTCATTGACCCACGACCCCTACATGCGCAGGGACCCAACACAGTTGTACAGAGTATCCTAGCCTTCATAATAAGAAGAGCCACTCAAAGACAGCTAGGACTAGGGGATAGGATGGGAAGCCACGAGACAAAGCTTGTAGGGCACTGGCTGAGTCACTGAAAATGGTAGAAGAAGCTGGAGGAAAACTAAATATCATTTCAACCACAACTAATAAGGCAGTAAGGTCAGCAGTAAAAACAGATGCAGAAGGAGGGAGACTCCCACCACGGCTAAAATCTCAAAAAATGACACCAAAGCCTGTCCTCACATGGGATTTAGAGCCATCACTATATACTGGGATTGAGTCACTGTGAGCAGAGGCATGTTCTAGAAAATAAGACAAAGCTGCCTATGAGGAAAGAGAGGCCTTCCTCTCAAGAAAGTAATCACATGGTTGTATCTCTGTGAGAAGCCAGGGAGCCTCTTGGGGTACATGCACAGGGCAAACAAAGGAGGACTGGACACCCAACTCCCCCATGGCAGCCCTCGCTCTTTACCCAAATGGGTGTGGATAGTGAGGGTGGGTGTCATAAAAGGGGTGAAGAGTGATCACAGAGACAGCCTTACAACCTAAAGAGGCCAGAAGACAATGAAGGCAGTGCCAACATTGCACCAGTAAGGCCTGCCAGCAGAGACCCAGTGGCGGTTCGTTTGCATCAACCAACAAACTTGCCATCGGGGAGGACCGAAAAGCCCCAGTTGACAGAAGAATCCCAGCATGATGGACCAAATTTTGTGTCCGCAGCCTTGCCTCAGTAGCAGAAGAGTGTACCACACACCCATAGTCCAATTAGCTCCTTATTAAGGAACAGTAAAGGTGGAGTGGGATGGTTCTTTCAACGCTCCAAGAGACAGAGTCCGTAGTAGAGACAGGGCATGGAGGCGCGATAGTCGAAAGGAACAGATATGTGGTACCCACGTCAGTCTCCTGTCAAACACAAGACCAAGAAATCTTGTATCGTCCACACATCGCACCCTGTAACCATATAACTGGAGATCCGGGTCTGGGTGTACACCTCTCAACCAGCAGAAACACAAGGCCACCATCTTCGCTGGGGAGAAACGGAAACAGTGCATGGTGGCCCACCGAGAGATCCTGTCCAGAGCGAGCTGCATGCGACGTTCGGCCACAGCCATTCGGGAAGCAGTATACCATAGAGCCAAATCATCAACATTTTGGGGAGGCGGTAGCTCGATCGGTAGAGAGTTGGCTTGCGGTCCCGTGGGACCCAGGTTCGAATCCTCTCTGGTGCAGGGAACAGTTTAAGGATTTGAATTTCATTAAATCAGGCTTTACTGATCTACCAGAAGACCCGCCGACATGTAAAAATGACCCCGCTAATACCAATACACCAGTCTTGTATGAGACAGCCCTAGCATGTATTCAATATGGACGGTGGGTGTTAAGCGCCGAAGTGGTGACATGTAGATTGTAGGAGGACGACTGGGCCTTGATAGCAGGCTGTGAAGCCTATGCCCAGAGTCAGACACATAAAAAAAAAAAATACAGTGAGGCTGACACCTCTTCTGGAATTGAGGACACAATACCGTCCAAAGCTAGAGCGAAAAGGGTCACACTGAGGACACTTCCTTGAGACACCCCTTCCTCCTGAGGGTACGAGGGAGACAGGTGACACCAACCCTGACCCTGAATGAGTTGTCATGCAGAAAATTTACTATAAATAGGGCCAGCCTGCCATGTAAATCTAAGGAATGGAGGTGTTGGAAGACACCAAACAGCCATGTAGTATCATATGCCTTTGTGTAGGTCAAAGAAAACGCACACCAGATGATGCTGCCTAGCAAAAGCATCACAAGCTGCAGCCTCAAGATGGACCAGTGCATCTGTCATTGAGCGATATTTTCGAAAATCAGACTAATACGGAGGAAGACATTCAATTCTTTCTAGGAAATAAAGTAGGCACGTGTTGACCATTTTTTCAAATAATTTGCACAAGCTGGACGTCAAGGTAATTGGCCGATACTCCAGAGGACTGTGACCTGCCTTCCCCAGCTTCTGGAATGGCACGACCATAGCCTCACGCTAAGAGGAGGGAATAGAGGATTCCTTCCAGATTCTGTTAAAAAGGCTGAGGAGAAAAGACAGTGCATCATCATTCAGGTGCCGAAGCATCGCATAGGGAATATCATTCGGCCCTGGAGAGAGGTCATGACAAAGGGAAATGGCAGATTGGTGGTCACGATGGGAGAAAGGGAGGTTGTAGGACTCCACATTCCCTGAACGAAAGTCCAGCACCCTTGGCTCCTCTATCTCCCATTGTCTAGCAAAAATTGGTGAGCTAGTATCTCTCTGACTGATTGCCACAAAGGCAGACGCAAAATTATCGGCCACAGCTGCATGGTCACCAACAGGCTCACCATTAGACATCCGCACGGGAGACCTGCCTTGTGTGAATATTCCTAAAATCTTTCACACCCTCTTCTACACCTGAGACAATGGCATCTTTGAGTTTACAGATGACACATATACCATCCAAGAGTCCCGCCTAGTTTGTTTCAGTACCCAACAAGCCTTAGCCCATGCCTTTCTGAACTCAACAAGATTATGCTCTGTCCAGCACCCACGATAACAAGAGAAAGCTAACTTTTTAGCACGTACAGCAACACTGCAATCCTCATTCCACCATGGGCCAGGTCGATAGCGATACGCGCCCGAGGTCTTAGGAATAGCATGAAGGGCAGCAGAGTGCAGAACGGAGGTAGGAACGAAACAGCCTTGTCAGTATGAGGAAAGTCTTCAACAGAGGCATTAACAAAATCAGAGAAGAGAAAAGGGACCAGCCTGCTTTGTCCATTCTCCACCTTGGTAAACAAGAACAGGGACTAGATGCTGCTGCAGTAAGGAGGATGGGAAAGTGATCACTTCCATGGAGATCCTCCATAACCTCCCAGGTAAAGAACTAGGGAGGGGATAGTGTTACAAAGCGAGATGTGCCAGTCAGGTAGCTGAGATTTTTCTCAACGTTTCGCGATGTTTACAGTGGATTCGGTACGATCAGAGTTGCCAGTTTGCCTACTGTTTGTGAGTGTACTCTTGTACTGTAGCATTTTTAGCCACTGTTGCACATATGGTTGTTTGTTATACGATCTTAATTTATTCTTGTAGGTATTGCTGTCCTCATGATTGGTTTCATATTTATTGTCCAGGAGACAGTCACGAGAGCAGATAGAGAGGTCAACTGCAATAAATGAACCCGTTTCGGGGTGAAAATATGTAAATGCCCCAGTACTGAACAGGGCAAGATCTTCATCTTCCAATAAGGATGCCAACAAACTCCCACGTTGGTTAATAAGACAGTCATCCCACAAAGGGTGGTGACCATTAAAGTCCCCCAAGTGAAGAAAGGGTGGTCAAGAAGGTTCTTAAGTTCCACTCCACCAACTGCTGTGTTCAGTTGTAAATAAATGGAACAAACTGTATACCAATGGTGGGCATACAATCACACAGCAACACACTGGAGATCAGACTGGGAGGTCAAACTGGAGGTGAACTGGCCAGTAAGGGATGTCAGCTCTCGCCAAAACAGCAAAACCTCCAACTGGACCCTCGGTTGGTGCTGTGTAAAAAGCATTGTACCCAGGTGGTGCATTGGGAGTGGCAAACCCTACAAGAGTTTCCTGGAGACATACACAGATAGGGGAACAAGTTAGGAGGGTCCGCAGCTCCTCCCAATTACCGCACAGCCCTCGACAATTCCATTGTATTATATTGTCTGAGAATGCCATAGTACCCATAGTGAAGGAAGAATCAGGATGAGGGGGGAGACAACCTTGCGCCCCCAGCGGGTTTGGATTGATGCTTATGTAAACCCTTTGGAGGAGCCTGTCCAGCACCAGAAACCCGCACCCCCTGTCGAACATCCGAAGGCAAACGTGAGGATGTGAAAGTAAGTTCTACAACACTCCTTCTTGGAGTGGGCATACCAGTTTGTTTGGAAGGCGGCTTACGGGCTGCCTTTGGAGGTATAGGACTGGCAGTGTCCCCACCAGAAGCCCCAAAAGTGGAAGCAGAGTCCACAGGACTCAAGTCGTTTGAGGAGGCCATCCTATGCTTCAGATATGAAGTTGCAACAAGCTGTCCAACAACATCCCCAGGTGGGGATGGGACCACAGGCAAACCATCAGCTTCAGCTTCCACCTGGCTAGACCCCTCAGCCTCTGGGGCAGATGGAACAGGCGAGAGGTCAACACAAGGTTCAATAACAGAGACCTGAGGTGGCCGGTCTTCAGGATCTGAGGACTCTGAATAATTACAATGATGCGTATTGGACAAGGCAGGAGAAAGAGTTACATCAACATGTACATCCGCCACCACTATGGAAGTGCGCAAACCTTCAGCCACCAAAGTGGAGGCAGAAACAGTTGGAGTAGTGGGTGGGCGAGCACCATACTCACTTGTATTATTAATTCCAGGAGCAGCATCCTGCAAATCAGTGGAAGAGGAAGTAAATGGTCGTGGTAACTTCTGCAACACAGAACGATGTACAGGCGTCCCAGAAAGGACAGAAGCATACGTAACCCAGGGCTGAAAGAAGAAAGTCTGGGCCCTCCTCTTTGCTTCTGGGAAGGAAACCTTCTTACGTGCGTGAATGCTCAAAACCTCCTTTTCAAGGCAGTAGCAAGGATAGTTTCTAGAAGATACAGCATGAGGACTTCAGCAGTGATAGCACTTAAGAGGCCCTGGACAATCACTTGTATGACTCAATCTGCCACAGAAGACACAGACACCAGGAAGGCCAGCCAGTGCATGCCAGCAAAATTTACTAACATGGCCATACCCCTGACAATGGAAACACCACTTTGGGTTCGGAACATAAGGCTTTACAGGAAGAGAGAGCCAAGCAAGTTTCACAGAAGCAGGCAACGTTATGCGGTTAAAAGTCAGAAACAGCGTCGGAGTTGGGGTCAAAACACCATCGATCTTCATCTGTACCCAGTCATCCTTTACTACACCAGAAGAGCGTAGTTCTTCCATTAACCGTGACTCAGGGTAGCGGAGAAGGTCCCAGTAGTAAATGACCCCCTTGCACTGGTTAAAGGTGGCATGAGGGATACAGGACACACTGTGACCAGAAACAGAGTTAAGAGTTTGGAGGCGTAAGCTCTCTTCTGGGGAGGAAACCTCAGTTAGGAGGCTGCCATCCCCTTGGGCAGAAATCAGTGGTTCATGGCCGCAGCTGAAACAATGGCATGGTGCAGACTGAAAATGTCAATATCCAGCACTAAGCCACCTGCAGAGGTTTTCAGCACTAGATACTACTCAAAGTTTTCTTGTATTGCGTCATCTGGGCCAAACCTCGGAGCCAAACCAACCCGCTGGGATCTCCTCCCATTCCCAGTTGAATGCTGGGGCAGAGGAGGGAAGTCGCCAGGGGCCTGAAAAAGCTCCAGAGTGGCAATAAGGGAGGAGCAGTCCGAAGAATGTCCGGGGCCAAATGCAGTGACATCAACAGATTTACTTGAAGAGGCTGCCATTAATATAACAAACGAACTTCATTCCCCCACCCCTCCACCCACCACGGAGCCCAGCAATGGAAGGTCATATACCAGGGATAACACCACTGGAAACCCCAGAGGTAGCAGGAGAGTATACGCATGTAACCACCAGAGGACATGGACAAGGGTGACTCCAGGACGATAGGAGCCACCAGGCCCCCCCAGTGCCCACTTGACCTTAGCCAATGCATGACCAGCCGATTGGCCTGGTCGGGCCCAACTAGGCCGCCCATCTAGCCAGAATAAGGGACCAAAGAGGTATATTGCTAGCAGCAGGGCACATAGTGCAGCATAACTCAACCCCCAGGACTCACGTCTCCCAGCATTATGGGACACCACGCATGGCAAACACGTGGGGAGGCAACAGTCCCGCCCTAGATGCCAAATGGGCAGGGACTGACATCACCAGCAGGCCTCCTCCACTAGTTATGTAGGGGGTGCTTGGTCCACGAGGCTGACAAATACCGAACCCTACATAGGAAGGCATGCCTCCCGAGTAGCTGGCACTGCCAGCCACGCTTTAAGCCACGCCACCACGTCAAGGTGACCCCTGCAGCGGGGTAGAGGAAAGAAATAGAAATAATGAAGAATATGAGAAAGAGAGAGAGAATGGAGTGTGGAATCGACAAGGAAAAGAAAGCGGTGTAATATGAGAAGAAAATAAAGACAAGGGAGAATAGGGAAAATGGGTAGGGAAACAGAGATCTATAACAAAAGACAAAGAAAGAAGACAAGAAGGAAAGAGGATCACCTAGATGGAGAATGGAGGATGGAAGTAGAGATGGAAGAGAAGAGACTAGGAGAGGGGAGGAGAATGTGCAAGAACAGAGATGTCATAGATGTTCAGTGTGTGGAGGAGGCAGTAGAGGAAAAGGTACCATACACTTGCAAGAGTAGCAAGAGGAGAATGAAAAGCAGACAGGGTCAGCAGTTGTTGAACTCCTTCTCTATGGTGGATTTAAGTATTTCCTGATTTGCACACAAAAGATTAATTTGCTTTCGTTTAGTTGTTATTCTCTTAGTTGGATATTAGCCTACTGGCTGTGTTAACACACTGTTTTTATATTTTGCTACTGCTCTTCCTTTAGTAATATTGCTGTGCCGTTTTAATTACTGTTCTGAAATTTTACGTCATTGTTCAAGCCAACAGAATACTTTTTTTGTCCATTCTCTTCACTGAATACCTCTTTCTCGCTAGCAAAACTGATTCCTATTAATAGCCACATAGGACGTTTTTGAGGAACATCCTTGAATCATAATCCTACAGGCTCACGCCTTTTTGTCCATTATTTCATTAATTTCTCTACCACATCCGTACTATCCCATTCCTCTACTGTACTACCACCTCCTATCAGATGACTATTGTTCTGTTGATCATCTTCCTACCTGCATGCTCTTCTTTCAAATTCCTGTTGTCATATTCAGCTATAGTGGTACAAATCTAAACTGGCGGCTAAGGTGGGGCAGCAACCTGTGTACAGTGTGCTATGTTTCCCAAACCCGCGATGTGAAACTACTGCTATATATATAAAAGGCATCACAAATAAGATAAACACATATGAATACAATTTTAACGTATGTATTATAATATATGAAAGAACAGAAAACTTATTATGCATAAAATATTTATAAGGCAATACAGAAACGTGGCATAAATATTTTACAGTGTTGCTAAAAAAAAATGTAGTCACTTTTACCGTGTTCTGGGGTGGGTAATAATGTCACAATTATGATTATAAGATAATGTGCAGGAATATAAGTAAAAATATGCCAGTTTCTTAGTAAAAAATAATAATAATACATTAAACCCTCATGAGCTGCAAGACTCACATAGACCCAGTTTGGCCCGGGCAGAGCTTCCCTGTATCACTTTCCTTTGTGTCGTTGAAGTGGTGTGGAAATAAAGTAAATATACAATATGTACAATATAACGTACAAGAAAATAACCAAAACGTATCCTAAAAATACACAGATGAGAGAGAGAGAGAGAGAGAGAGAGAGAGAGAGAGAGAGAGAGAGAGGGAAGGCAGACCAGGAACAGTGCTGAGTGCATTGTCAGGCTGAGGGAGAGATGGAGGAAGGGACGGAAGGAGGGAGGGAGAGAATGATTGAATGAATGAAAACAAATCATGGCGCCGCAAGAGCGAGGTCATCTGGCGCCATATGTAAAACAATATATTTTTTTAAATATAATTAGATATAATAAAAACAAAATAAAGAAATGAAAGCACAAGTTTGTCACTCATAAAAGAAATAAAATTCCCAGGGAAACACATATCTCCCAGGAGAGAGAGAGAGAGTATGGAAAATGTGGCAACACTGTACACAAGTTGGAGCCCCACCCTAGCCGCCAGTTTAGTTTTGTACCACTATAGTACTTCACTCAACTTTATACTCCTTGCCACATCCCAAATGGCCAGTATTTACCATATCGCTGTCAACATCTTCCTTTGATTCCAGGAGACACATCCCTCTGCCGATAGATTTTACCACATCCTTCCCTCACATTTCACAATCAGATACCTATGATATAGTCCTCTCACACTTTAATCCACCGCATCCTTTCACCACATATAAATACCACAAACATATATAATATCTATCTGCTACATCACTCCCACAGTTTATCGCATTCCTTTGCCACATCTTGTAGCAAGCATCAACAATTACAGCCCCTCTGAGCTACACGCAAAAGCATAGTTACTGTACAGAGGAAGACCATCATTGAGGAATATAGAAAGCCACATTCGGACGAAATTCTGACAACACGTGAGTGGGTTCAGAGAGCGAGGGACATGTGTGGGTTGAGCAGGAAGAGGGGGTTAAGGAGTGGAGGGGAGGGAATGGGAAAGGGAGGGATGGAAGAAGGACAGAAGGAGGGAGAGAAGGAGGGGGAGGGGGAGGGGGAGACGCAGGTAAGATGGAACAAAGGAGAACGGAAAGGGATAAAGATATAAAGAGAAGAGTTTCAT
>JAGKTI010031051.1:0-12231 GCA_018397915.1 Birgus latro
TCTCTCTCTCTCTCTCTCTCTCTCTCTCTCTCTCTCTCTCTCTTTTGGTGTACTAATCTCTACTGCAACTAATTCTGCTTGTAAGGGCATGTCTATTTCTATCTCTTTTGCTTGGAGGCTTTTCTTTGTTGGTATCATAACTCCCCCCCCTCTTTTTTTTTTTTTTTAAATTTCTCTCCACCAAATATTGTCTATCTATCTATCTATTACCAGACGCCATAATCCCGTAAGGGGTGGCCATTTGATTTTGAGTTAATTGTTTTACATGGAGGGGCACTAACCCTCCACCAACCCACTTGTTGACACGTAGGGAGCACGTATGGTATGGTTATATGGTTACCACCCAGCGTTGTAAATGGTTTCTTGGCTTACAGGAAACCATTCGGCTTGTCACTCAATGAAAAGCCACCTGTAAAGGAAAGAAAATCAATAAGAAGTGAGAGAAAAGATGGGAGAAATAGGAAGAGAGGAGAGCAGGCACAGAAAAAGAATGATAAAGACTAAGGAAGAAGTAGGCAGCACTAGATCAATTGAGTAGATGATGGTCGCCACCACCCACTCATCCAAATTTAAAGAGTCGTTTGATATCCTTGGGGTTAATTTTGATTCTGTTAGACAAATAATATGAGGCTCATTTTCTATGAAAGTCTTTTATCTCTAACAGTTTGGATACCATCCCATCTACATTTGAGCACATCAGCTTATATTGTTCACATATTTGACACTGGCTGAGTCTACTGTCTTGCTTTTATTTAGTCCCTGCTGTTTATGTGGCATTTTTTAATTGCAATCCCATAGCTTTGTAAAAAAATCTACTTCTCTCTTCATGTGATCTTACATCATTTTTTTTTTTTTTTTGCTTCTTCCCTCTTTTCCTTAAGTAATCCCCATTGCTCTTGAGTTAGGCACCTGTTTATCCACACTTCTTTGTACTCCTCAGGTTCCTCAAGTTTCTTGGCATTTTTTAATACCCTAAAGTGTTCACACTTTGGAAGGTTACTTTCAGGGGCCCTGACTTGTTTCATATTTCCCTAATCTCCTCAATTCCTCTACATGTTTCTCACAGATTTCCTCTGATACTACTTTTCAATATGTTCATTATCCACTGGTCAACAGCCAAAATGTTTCTCATACGTGAGTGTGTGTCCCTGACAATTTTGATAGCACTGATTTTAAATCTGATTAACTTTGCGCTATCAGACCAGGTTTCTTGAATTTCAGACTGAAAACATATTCAATGTGATAACTCGTCTCAACCTTGTAACATATATTGCGGCACACAGATAATATTGTGATGATTTATGGTACAAAAATATGGAAATCCAAGGCACATTTTATTAGTAAACGATGAAGTTTTAAAAAATACTTCTTTACTTTGCTTTTCCGCTTGTTCAGCTGACTCTCTTCACGTTGTAGCATCCAGCAGTAGTCGCCCATCATGTCGGGACTGAATCGGCCTTGATACCTGCCCTCCATTATAGTAATATCTTGGTGAAACCTTTCACCGTGCTCGTCACTGATGTCTCCGGGGTTATATGGAAAGAAATCGAGGTGGGAGTGAAAGAAATGAATCTTCAAGGACATCCGTGAACCCAGAGCTCGATAACTCCATAACATGCCTGCCACAATTTCTTCGTAGATGTCTGAACGACGGTTTCCAAGGTAGTTCTTTGAGACGTTCACGAATGATTCCCATGTGTCCCTTTTCAGCGGGTTTAATGCCTTGATGAAGTCACCATCGTTAACCAGCATGCGGATCTGAGGACCATTCAAGACCCCTGCTTTCAATTTGGCTTCTGAGACCACGCCACCGAGCTTCATAGACAAGTATTGAAACCCATTACCCGTTTGTTCCATGGCTTTTACGAAATTTTTCGTCAAGTCCAGTTTGAGATGCATTGGAGGCAAGAATATGTTTTCTGGATCCACAAGGGGTTTGTGAAGACAGTTGAACCATCCTGGTGCATCTTTTGGTCTTGCAGGCCATTCTTTTCTTACATAGTGCTCGGCATTAGCTCTACTGTTCCACAAGCAGAGAAAGCACATGTGCTTTGTGTAACAACTCTGAAGGCTCAGAAGTAGACTGATCACTTTGAGGTCGCCACATATTTTCCACTGATGCTTCTCATACTCAATAGCGGGAACCACAATCTTCATAGTTTCATAGCTCTCGGTCATCTTCTCCACGTGTGCTATTGGCACGGATGGAAGCCGATTCCCTTTGTGTAGAGGGACTGCTTTCAGAGTGTCTTTTCATGAATCTATAAACAGCCTCCAATCATCCGGCTTGTATGGATCAAATTTGCAGAGTTGTTGCATGAGAGATACCACACCTTCGCAACAGCTAAGATTGTTTGCCATTTTGAAAGATACAGACAGTTGTCTATGCCGATTACGCGGCGTAATGATGCGTTCTCCATCTTCCAGCATGTTACGTTGCTTCAGTTGTGATCCCAGGAGCTCTGCCTTTTCTTTAAACAAATCAAGGTCCCTCATGAGATCATGGTTGAATGGTTTGGGACCACTGCTTCCTGAGTTGTCCATGGGGCTATGACTGGAATCAGATTCGCTGCTTAGCTCATGTTCAGCAGGTGGGTTTGGAACCGGTAGTTCTGCACTGTGTGGCACTGGTCGGGCTGCAGAAGCGATACCGGGGTACTGTACTGTGGCTCATGTCTTGACAGTTATTTCTTTGATGTTCGTGAGACAGAAGTAGCAGTCGTTGCTGTGGTCTTTGGGTTCGCACCACACCACTGGTACAGCGAATGGCAATCCTGAACTTTGCTTTCCATGCATCCATTCACTCAGGTTATTGACACAGGACCTACACGCTACGTGAGGCGCTCATTTCTTGTCTTGGTCGCCCAACGGACATTTGAAGTAGCTTTTGTAGTTCACTTAAACATCCTTCGTGATGCGTTTCTTGAAGCTTTCCGGGATGAACGCTCCACAAATGTAACAAAAACGGTCAGGATCGTTTACGCATTTGCGGCGTTCCATCTTTCACCACTATCAAAATGACTGAGAATTTCTGTAAGAAAAGCAGTGGAAACAATAAATGTATCCTGTACCAAAAACACAAATTTAACCGATGCAACTAAACAAATGTATGAGTCACATCCTGTCAGCAAGATACACCGATATACTGGTTTTCAAGAATCGGACCTGATACGTCCTAACTGATGCCTTATTCGAGTTCAGCACCTTCAATTACCCTAGAAACAGACCATTTCAATTCAGAACCATGAAGTAATTTTATTTTTGTTGTCCACTGTTATTGTTAGGAATCTAAAATATAAAATAATAGCTAGGAGCATATAGGTTGACTCAGGAAGAAGGATGTAACACAGCTCACAGCATTTCCTTCTCACCAAGGGCAGCAGGAAACAGCTCGCACTTTTGTACCCTGAGAAGATGACCAAGTTGAACATACATACACACATACAGGTTTCTAGAAGGTGCTGGGCATGCCTAGTCCACGTGACAAGGCTTTCCTACACCAGAAAGGAAGGATTCTAGACGAGATTTGGGAGAGACACGAGAGGGAGAGGAACTCGCGATTACGAAGCTGGAGAAGCAGAAGAGGGGTTTAACGAGAGAGCTGTGAGAGAGAGTTAGCTAGCATAAAACACTCAGTGTTAATCTTGAGTTTTACCTTTGAAAAAAATAAAACTACAATCAACCACAGACTCATCTTTAACTTCTCCCATCATTGATCGCAAACAAGCTGAGGTTTTCTTACAAATCAACTGGATTGTAACAACTCTACTACAACCAACATACTACAAGATAACATATTATTTGGTGGCCGCAAACGAAAGGTCCAACGCCAATGAAAAAAAAAAAATCTTCAAGCAACAAGCGATTATACAGCAAACAAAGAATCAAGACGACTTATACTCATAACTTACAACAACTCACACCTCACAACCGCCCCCCCCCCCTCTTCAACCACTCTCCGTTTTCCTTGTCGCAGCGCTGAGGCAGAGGTCAAGAGTGCACCCGACGCCAGCAACAATCTCCACCCTGGCACTTAAGTCACCACTGTTACTCATCTTTACTTACTAGTACTAATATTCATTTACCTTCAACAGTGAATGAGGGGATAAGTCGACGTTGTCCGGTGAGGTGAGGTTCGTGAATGGGAGGTCGATCAGCCTTTCAATCAACCCTGATCTGAGAATTCCCTTCCATCAACCCTGATCGATCAACAAGCTGAGTGACTTCCTCCGTCAACCCAGACCTGAGTCACGGAGTACCATCATCTATTTTTCAAGTGGGTGATCATACTTTTTAGACTCATCTATTCCCAGAGCTTAGAATTAGGTACAAAACCTTCATCATTTATTTATATATACACATACTCAGTCTTACCATCTGTTCTTTATTAATATTCATTTTATCACCTATACAGTTAACGCATACATAAATTATTTCATAACTCCGTTCCTTAGGAAAATTAGTTTATTTTAGCTCAGTGATATGACGAATATTCTTACCCCCACCAAATTTAGTGCCAAACGAAATACAGTATGGGGGGGAGGCGGTGGCTCGATCGGTAGAGAGGTGGCTTGCAGTCTCGACGGACCCAGGTTCGAATCCTCACTTGGGCAGGGAACAGTTTAAGGATTCGAATCTCATTAAATCAGGCTTTACTGATCTACCAGAAGACCCGCCGACATGTCGTAAAAATACACCCGCTAATACCAATACACCAGTCCTGTATGTGACAGCCCTAGCGTAGGTATTCCACCTAATTCTTACATGAAAGTTACTTTTAAAAGTAATTTAAAGAATAGTAATGTTCTTGTCTTAGACGAATCATGTAAAGTGAAAGGAGTGTCAGTAGAAAACGCATTATGTCCGGTGGATAACGATGGGCAAACCCAAGTGTCCCTAATTAATCACATGAATGGAGAAGTACGGATGAAAAAAGGGACTTGTCTAGTCAACACAGAGAAATGCCCACGCCCAATAATGGATAAAGTTGTATCCGGGACAACAAGCAAATTAAAATCTACGGACAGAGAAGGAATAAAAGAAAACTTGGTTCACACGGGAAAATTTGATGAAGAACACGATCTCTTAAACCTTTTGGAAAATCATCGTAACACAGTAGCATTACCTGGAGAACAATTAGGGTGCACTAACCAAATTAATCACAAGATTAACGTTCATTCCGACACACAACCTGTTTTTGTACCAGCCTATAAAGTCCCACATTCACAACGTACCCTTGCAAACCAGTGTGTTGATGAAATGCTAAAATTGGGTATTATTGAGCCCTCAGTCTCCCCATGGAATGCCCCATTATTTTTCGTGCCCAAACGAGACGGAGAAATGCGTGCGGTAGTAAACTAAACAACTTTACAATACGAGCCCAGTTTCTAATGCCGTTGCTATCGGATGTCATGTAAAATATTGGACTAGAAAATAACGTATTTTCCACAATCGATTTGCTTAATGGCTATTACCGAATATCGTTAGATGAGGTGTCACGTAAATACACTGCCTTCTTCACAAATACGGGGCATTACCAATACAAACGAATGCCAATGGGCTTAAAGACAGCACCGGGTACGTCCCAGCGCCTAATGAATTACGTATTGTCTGGAATGCTAGGGCAAGGAATATTTGTCTATCTAGACGACATTATCATAGCTACTCGTACAATTCATGAACACGTCAGGAAATTAGACCAACTCTTACAAAAGCTTGCGAATGCTGGTTTAAAAATTAAGCTGTCTAAATGCAAATTTTGCTTTAAGGAAATAAAGTTCTTAGGCCACAGATTAGATGCCCAAGGCGTTCACACGTCTGAAGACAAAATACAGGCAGTAAAGGATTTCCCTGAACCAATAAACATAGATGAAGTAAGACAATTTTGGGGGCTAGCAGGATATTACCGCTCCTTTATTAACCAGTTCTCTCATATAGCACAACCGCTATTCACTCTACTAAAAAAGGACGCCATATTCCTGTAGAGAGAGGAACAAAAAATAGCATTTAATGAATTGAAAGATAAACTTACAAATGCACCTTGCTTGGCACATCCCAATTTCACAAAATCATTTATAATTTGTACTGATGCGTCCAGCAAAGGACTAGGAGCAGAACTGATGCAAGAAGAAACACGTAAAAAGAACCAGCCAATTGCATTCGCAAACAGGCAATTAAAAGGTGCAGAGAAAAAATTATTGCACTACAGACTTAAAGGCACTTGCAGTGGTCTTTGCATTACAAAAGTTTCGAGATTTGGTATATGGATACGAAATTCACCTATTCACAGACCATAAACCCCTCGTGGGCATGTTCCAAGAAAAACTCCTCTCTGGGAGGAGAGCAAGATGAAAATGCACCATTGACAACTACAGTGTACATATTCACTACATACAGGGCAAAATAAACTCAGTTGCTGATGCATTGCCTAGGAACCCGACAGCAATTCATGTTGCGGCATTAGATCTCAAGGGAAACATCCCAAACCATGATGAAATCGCGAAAGCACAAAGACTTGATCCAACATGGTCTAAAGTCATATATGAACTAAAAAGTGGCGATGACATACAATTTCCCAAGCTACATACACCACTCGAACAATTCACTATAGTCAATAATGCCTTATATAGGATCAGCCAAGGCCAACCAAAACACCAAAGAAATAATAAACAATTGGTAGTACCTAAGGATATGATTCCTCAGGTATTAACAACGATACACGATAGTACAAATGCAGGTCATCCTGGAAAAGATAGGACTGTTAAACAAGCCCGGCTATCATACTACTGGCCATCGTTACGAAAAGATATTTACAATCATATTAATATATGCGAGTCATGCGCGAAACATAAAGGTTACACACTCTCACCTGCACCTATAGGTAATTACCCTGTACTACATCAACCATGGGACGTAGTCGCAATTGACTTACTCAAGTTACCATTATCATACAATAGCAACCAATATTTATTCGTTGCAACAGATCATTTCTCACGATGTGTGATTTTAGCCCCAATTATGGATAAGACAGCAGAAACAGTGACAAAAGCAATCATAGATAATATTATTTGTCGCTTTACTACCCCAAGGGTATTAAAAGCGATAATGGAGGTGAACTTAAATCTGAAATCTTGCAAGAAATATGCAAACAATACATTATAAAAAAGGTAAATGTCCTAGCCTATCACCCAGCATCCAATGGGATAGCAGAGAGACAAAACAAATAATTATTAGATGTGCTACGACACATTCTCAGTGAAAATTATGCAAACTGGGATGATTGGGTTCCCAGCGTAGAAGCATCAATTAATGGATCTATAAATTAGGTCTATAGGAGACACACCATATTTCATTATCTATGGAAAAGATAAAAAAAATAACCCTACGAAATACTCGGTGAAACTCTGCCTATATATAACTAAGATGATTACCCTAAACTCCGTTTGCTTGAATTCCAGGATATACACAAGAGAGTAAAGATACAATTATCAATGTCCAAGGAAGAAATGACGGAGTCATTCAATTAAAAGGCAAAAGAATCAACTATCAACTTAGGAGACATTGTCTTTGGAATCATTCATACTAGAGACAATAAACTATCACCAAAATTTGAAGGTCCATACAAAGTAATTAAGAAGACAGCGAACAAGATAGTAATTAGGTCACTGTCGAGTGGCAAAGAAAAACAAATTCATTTTGATCATTTAAAATGGGTCCCAATGGAATTAGCCGGCAATTATACAACCTCGGACGCCGCCGAAAATCCAAACAATAAATATAAAACCACTCACGAGGAGAGCATTACTTACAAAAATAAATTAAGATGTATAACAAACAAACAAACATAGGTGCAACAGTGACTAAAATGCTACAATACAAGATTTACATGATCTAGGTATCGACTTAAACTCCTTCTATAGGTGAAACAACAGACAAATTATTGTTCTCCATGAGCCAACGACAATGCACATCATCACTATCAACGACCACAGCATAACTGGATTAGATAAGTAACTGTTTTTTTTTTTTTAAATCGGTAAGTAACGATGAGGGGAACAGCAATCGTGCAGGACTTCATGATTTCAGATCAGTTTGAATGAAATGTATGAATTACCAACACTGATAGAGAACATCGCCAGGCCACTGAGAACACTGGAAATGGCGATAAGAGGTTCTATTTCAGACACTCATAACACAGAGGAGGTGAATGAAATAGTGAAGGTAGTGAAATGGAAGTTGGATTATACCAAAACAATCATGCACATCATGATCCAAGATTTCCCATCTCGTGGAACGGAGGCATTTATGAATTCGAACAACATCACACCTAAGCATGAGAGACGCGGTTTGTTCGATCTAGGTGGTGCAATTCTAGGAAATATCTTCGGATTGGCAACAGAGGAAGATCTTCAAGATATAAACAACAAATTTAATAAGATTGCTCAGGTATTAACATATTAATATAAACTAGTCGACAATCAAAACACAGTCAAGATGACAGTTGTTTAAAATCTCAAAAAGGCAGAAAGTATCACTCATCAGAGTGTGGACAAAATAAATGCCATAGAGGGTAACCTAACACTATTCCAACACTTCTCAGTAATCGTGGAACAAATTGACATAATACTACTTCAGTTAGATAACACTAGAGTTCATTATCAGGCAACGTTGAAAGCCATTGGAAATGCTGGAGCTGACAAAGTCACCGTTAATCTCCTTCCATTCCATGACCTACGTCAGATCATGTCAAGGTATACATAAACATAGTTTGAAGCTTCCTGGACAGAAACCTTATGCTTTACTACCCATACCTAGAAGTAACTCTAACTCCATCAGTAATAGCGCATGTACGAGTACCATTCATGCCATGTGGAGAGGATGGAGAGTGAGAGACTGACGAGGAGAGTGCATGTGAGTGAGATGGAGGGGGGGGAGGGAGGGGGAGGCCAAGGATGAGATGGAGGGATGGAGAAGAGAGGTATATGAGAGAGGGGAGGGGGTGTGAGCTGGGAGCAGGGCAGTGAAATGGCGGGGGACAGAGCGACATGGAGGCGATTTGTTTGTGGCCACCCCTTACGGGATTAAGGCGTCTGGCGATAGATAGATAGACCATTCATAACAGATGATATGTTCATAGTCTATCAAATATACCCTTTTCCTTCTAAGAATAATGACACCTTGGTCATCTTCAATAGCATCACCAACACTGAACTCTTCATGGTCCCCAAGAGACAAGACACAATCACTTTCGCCAGTCAATCTATGATTGAACGAAAGCGTCGTACAGTCGTGGTCATAAATAATCACCTATCCTCCAATACCACATGCCTCAGGCCGCCTCCATTATGCGCGGCAAGTCACAGTGGAGCAAGAGTGGCTGAGAGGGAGGGGCCAGAGAGAGAAGGGAAGGTGGGTGGGGGGACGAGTGATGGTGCTAGGATGGAGTGAGGGAGGGGAGGGAGTGAAGGAAGGGGGGGGGAGTTTGAAATGCGAAGTGGTGGTCACATTAGTTGTCTATTATCTTTAATTCAGGGCATGACATAAAGGAGTTGATATTCGGTAGGTAATGCTGCATTACACCTTGTATACCTGCGTCAGATAACAAGCATTAGATTGGCGGTGATATCAAGGGCTGCCTCGTGAGAGAAATATACTGATGTGTCATATCAAATATTAGTGCGGAGCCAGATATTTGTGTTTATCCGTGTATTTTGACTTGTGACGCAGAATGGAATCTGGATGGCTTTGACTTCCGTAATGCTTAATGAAGAAAAGTCCTCTACCCTTACATGTAATTGAAACTATCATATGCAATCTTTGACATGGCTGTGTCCACAGTAAATATGATCATCCTCTTGGTATACACCATCATGTCAACTATTTTATGGCACCTCTTTATGAAAACGCTATTTAAGATACTTGTGCATAAAAGATAAATTTGATGGCTGTCCACATGGGTGGATATAATTACGATTTCTCTCATAAAATGTTAGAAGGAAAATAAAACGAAATCCTACCCAACTCCCAGATTACATCTATGTCAATGTTTACCGATGTTGTTGCCAAGGCAAGAAAGGAAAGCCTTACTAAGTAGTCCAGTGGCCTCCTGCATTCATAACCTCTTGCAGTCTTCGCTGCACCGAGGAAACAATGTTGTTGATGGGTTGCTGGTTTCGTTTGAACAGCTCTCGCTCGTCCGTGGTGTGCTGGAGCAAGGCATTTCTATGGGGCTTGTGCTGGAGGAGGCGGGCTTGTGTCCCCTCGTTCTCTGGCCCACACAGTCTTGATGGCTCTGCACTAATGTTTGATCTGTCATGTCAGTACAGTGTATTTCTCTCACGAGTCTGCAACTGATATCTCCACCAGTCTAAAGCTTGTTATCTGACGCCGTTATGCAAGACGTAATGCAGCATTATCTACCAAATATTAATTTCTTTATATCATGTCCTGAATGAAAGAGAATAGACAACTAATGTGACCACCACTTCGCATTTCATTCACCCTCCCCTACCTACCCTCCCTCCCCTCCCTCACTCCACCCCAGCACCATCACTCGTCTCACCAACCACCTTCCCTTCTCTTTCTGGCCCCTCCCTCTCAGCCCCTCTTACTTCACTGTGACTTGCCGCGCATAAAGGAGCCAGCCTGAAGCGCTGGGTACAGGATGATAGGTGATTATTTATGACCACGACTGTACATCCTTACATGCTGTTCACCTTGTCCTGCATACATTTTCACGTTTCAGCCTACTGAAACAGTCCTTTGTGAAATGGCTGTCATAAAGAATCATGACATTCATCAACACTGCAACTTCATATTAGCTCCGGACAAACCTATACATCATCAGCGCATCGGGCGTTCACAGTTCTTTTACTTCGCTCATAACACATCAGTTTTCACTGTTTGTCCAGGTACACCACCATCTCATACGCAGCATCAGGATTATACATTGCACCTGACTATTGTACTGTACTTAGAGCATCCTAGTCCACCTACGATACAAACAATCACTATGCCATTCTTAATCACACACACAAACACTTCCAACCACTACCTGAGATGAATTTAAACATGAGCACAAATATTAAGCTGACTTCACCTGAATTCCAAACTATGAAATTAATTAATGATACCATGAAGCCCGGGGAAGATTTGAGTATAAGTATGTTCAACCCCTATTATATGTATAGCCCAGCTCCTACTGTCTTTATAATTTTCTGTATTGTATTTGGTGTATTACTGTTCGCTATGCACAGGATGCAGGCAAGAATCGCAAATTTGGATTCCCTGTTTACAGGAAAAAGAGTGAACATTCAAGTGAGACCCCCTGAGTGAAATATGTATAATATGTATAAAATATAAAATAGAAAAAAAAATACAAGTACCTAATTCTTATAACAATACCATTATAGTTCCACCAATTCCACCTTAGACGATTCCGGTGCTATTCCTCCATCACTTCCCCCCTCTGACTTCCTATTGTCTGACATTAAAATTTCTTCAGCTGATGTGTTCTCTGCCATTACTGGCCTCAATACTAAAAAGGCATACGGTCCTGATGGAGTCCCTCCTGTTGTCCTCAAAAACTGTGCTTCTGTGCTTACACCCTGCCTAGGTAAACTCTTTCGCCTTTGTCTCTCAACTTGTACCTTTCCTTCTTGCTGGAAGTTTGCTCTCATTCAGCCAGTCCCAAAGAAGGGTGACCATTCCCAACCCTCTAACTATCGTCCAATTGCTTTAACATCCTGCGTATCAAAAGTTTTCGAGTCAATTCTTAACAGAAAAATTTTAAAGCACCTTTCCTGTCACAGCCTTCTTTCTGATCGTCAGTATGGGTTCCGTCAGGGACGCTCCACTGGCGATCTTCTCACCTGCCTTTCAGACTCTTGGTCATCCTCCCTTCGGGACTTTGGCGAAAGCTTTGTCATTGCACTTGACATCTCAAAGGCTTTCGATCGAGTCTGGCATAAATCTTTAATTTCCAAACTGCCCTCCTACGGTTTCTATCCTTCTATCAGTGCCTTCATCTCTAGCTTCCTTTCTGCTCGTTCTATAGCTGCTGTTGTAGACGGCCATCGTTCCTCTCCTAGACCTATCAACAGTGGTGTTCCTCAGGGTTCTGTCCTATCACCTACTCTCTTCCTTTTATTCATCAATGACCTTCTAAGCTGTACATCTAACCCTATCCACTCATATGCTGATGATTCCACCCTTCACCTTTCCATTCGGTTC
>JAGKTI010031052.1:0-12231 GCA_018397915.1 Birgus latro
TCTCTCTCTCTCTCTCTCTCTCTCTCTCTCTCTCTCTCTCTCTCTCTCAAGTAAGAATAGCGTCTGTATGCGTGTCTGTCTGTACCCCACTCCTTCTCTGTCGTCTGAGTGTCATGTCGTGTGTTATGCGTGTCTGCCTGTTTGTCTGTCTGCTACTGTCTCTGTACGTCATGAATGGCTATGCGTACCTATCCATCTGCCTGTCTATCTGTGTGTGTATTTGCATGTACGCATGTATGTATGTACACTATGTGCGTGTGGGTGTGTGTAGAAAGTGCGTGACGAAATGTTTGTCCATATATCTTACCTCAGATGCTTACATGGCGAGAGTCTGTGTGCGTGGATAAATGTATGCATGTGCAGGTGTATGTACGTATCAATATGTGTGTATGTGTGTTCCTTATGTATGTATATATGAATAAGTAGATGTGACTGGGCCTATAAGAAGATGTGACTGGTGTATCTGTAAGTGTATTTCTACTGCATATGTTTATGTACTTTACGTGTATGTGGGTATGATTGTATTAGACCATTTTTACCGCTAACGAACACACCTTCATTTATATAAAGCTCATCACTTCCTACTTTTCTTATGGTGTGTCTTACCGCCCAAAAGCAGGAGAAAGCAGCCTCATTCACTCCCAGTCAGTCTCTCACCTGTCCTATATACACTGATCTGCACCGAAACAAATTGAAAACACCCACAGCCAGACTCCGATGATCATTATGGTGTATCCAGGTGTCTTGCCTGTAATCTCTCCCCGTCCCTGCCTCTCCCATAGCCTTCCATTTTCCCATCCCTGTCTCTCCCATCGATTCCATTTTCCCTATCCCTGCCTCTCCCATAGCCTTCCATTTTCCCATCCCTGCCTCTCCCATAGCCTTCCATTTTCCCATCCCTGCCTCTCCCATAGCCTTCCATTCTCCCTATCCCTGCCTTTCCCATAGCCTTTCGTTTTCCTTATCCCTGCCTCTCCCATAGCCTTCCATTTTCCCTATCCCTGCCTCTCCCATAGCCCTCCATTTTCCCATCCCTGCCTCTGCCATAGCCCTCCATCTTCCCATCCCTGACTCTCCCATAGCCTTCCATTTTCCCATCCCTGCCTCTGCCATAGCCCTCCATTTTCCCCATCCCTGCCTCTCCCATAGCCTTCCATCTTCCCATCATTATATCCGCGGGTGATTTGAGGGATAATGGGTTCTAACGGAGGTCCCTACACAGTCCAGATAATAGGGTTGCGGCAGAAAATAATGGGTTTATGTAACAGCCTCTTGTACCTGCACCAAAAGAACAGCAACAAAGTCAACACAGGAGCCTATGTGATACCGTATAATTAGCTACTCCCTGTCTAAATATATATCTGTCTATCCGGCTATCTCGCTCGCTATGTGTCTGTCAAAAACGTCAACAGAAGAGCCTATGATACCGTATAATAAGCTACTCCCTGTCTAACTATCTATCTGTCTGTCTATCTCGCTATGTGTCTGTTATCTGTCTACTTAACGCCAGACGCCAGTGTATTGGTTAACCAAATCGCTTCCACGTAGTTCTGTCCCTCGTTATCAGACTGCCCTTTCTCCAACTCACACAATCCTTTCATAGACCTCTCCACCCCATCCTTCCATTTCTTCTCTCTCACACACACTCTCCTTGTCAATCTCAATCCACCACACCCACGGTCTCCCCCTTCCTCTCCCACCTCACTTACATACACTCTTCTAGTCAATCTCTTTCTCCACCTTCTCCATATGGTCAAAACATTTCAAGATATCAACCTGTGTTTAAATTATCATACAAGGAATAATTACCCTTCTTCCGCAGTTCACATTCTCCTTCTGGGGGATAGAGGGGGGGATTGGGAGACGTTTTTATACCCAGGCAGCTCCTCCGCCCGGGTATATCTGTGCCGCCATATCACCCGGAATACGTCAACACACCGACATGGGCAGAAACATTAATCAGGTCCAGTTTGTTGGAACCTGCGGGTAGGACATAAGTTCTTTTGTTGGGTGTACAATGGGGCTGTTTAACCACTTGACTCCGATAATGTTGTTTTGATTCTTGCAACCTTCAGACTTATTTCTACCTATGGGAGACTCTGAACTGGAGGTGTTGTATACGGCATTTACTAACCCCCTCACCACCAAAGGCCTTTCCTGTGATGAAGAGAATCGTCATGTGGCAGCAAGAATAAAACAAGTCATCGTACTGAACCGGTTAACTACTGCACCCCTATGACGTCTCGTACGCCATCGGACTGAGGAGGTTACGAGGAAGTGAAGTCCAGTTTGGAATATTGCAGAATGCCTAAGAACACCTGACCACCGCTGGGAACAAGAGGAAGGTAGAGGCAAGGAATTAAGTATCTGAGAGTAGCCTAGAAGCAGCGATCAGAGCCGGTAACCTACATAAAAACACGTAGTAATGAGGACGGCTGCCTTGAAGCGTAATTTGGGTAGAAAGGAAAAGTAGTGAACACTGGAGTAACACAGTCTATTCAGCTAAGAAAAGTTGCCTGGTCTCAAAGAACAATAACGCCTTTTGCTTTGTGTGTGTGTGTGTGTGTGTGTGTGTGTGTGTGTGTGTGTGTGTGTGAAACTGATTTGCTGAAGATGTCAAATATCCAGTAAGAAAAAACCCGTCAAAACAACTATTACTGGTTACATGTTTCCTCCCAGCAGCGGCTACCAAACACATTACTGTTTTTACAATATACTTCAGCGGTCACGAAATTCCTACAATCTATCCACGAGCATCTAGGTCTAGGTCACTGAGGCTGAGTGATTTCCCCCGTGGCCAGTGCATCTTCCCCCCACAAGAATTTTTAGCTTCAACAGACAGACTAACTTGGTGTACGATGGGCAGGCTGGCTGGATGCGTGGCTCATATGGAAAGCTTACGGTATTCCCCTCCGGTTTAATGTGCTGGTGGTGGTGTGCAAGTGAGAGTGGATACGTGTGGTGCTGGTGGTGAGAGTGGATACGTGTGGTGCTGGTGGTGAGAGTGGATGCGTGTGGTGCTGGTGGTGAGTGTGGATGCGTGTGGTGCTGGTGGTGAGAGTGGATGCGTGTGGTGCTGGTGGTGAGAGTGGATGCGTGTGGTGCTGGTGGTGAGAGTGGTATAGTGTGAGTGGATAGGTTAGTTGTGGTGGTAGAGGTTAGGATAGGTGTGGTGTACCGATAATGGAACTAGCTTAAGTGTAGTCGTGGTGGTGACAGTGATGGGGTGATGGTGATGCGTGGATAATGACTAGGACAGGTGTGGTGTAGTGGAAGTAGGTTAGATGTGGTGGTGATGGTGATAGTAATGGTGGGACTGGTGTGGTGGTGGTGGTGAAATTAGGTTAGGTCTGTTAGTCTGACGTGATTGTAAGTAGATATGGTTTAGTAAAGTGGTGGTATTGTCCGGTGGCAGAGTGATTGTGTGGTAAGGTGGTGGTGGCTGAACAGCCTAGTCGTGGCTGACTGTTCTCGTGATTGGTGGCTGTGGTGAGTGTGTGTGTGTGTGTGTGTGTGTGGTGGGGTGATGACAAGCGTGAATAGTTGAGGTCGTTGTGGTGGTGGTGATTAGAGTGTGTTGGTGTGGTGGTAAGTGAACAGCTATACTCACTGTGGCTGTAGTAAAGGAGCTAGTAAGCGTGGTGTGGTAGCGTTGAGAGGTGTAGTGGTAGTGTGGCTGGGAGGGTAGTGTGGAGGATGGTGTGGTGTGGTAGTGATGCAAGGTGTAGTGGTAGTGTGGCTGGGAGGGCAGTGTGGCGGATGGTGTAGTGTGGTGTGGTGTGGTAGTGTGGCGGAAGCTGTTGTAGGGCAGACCACACGTCCAGCACTCTCTCTCTCTCCCCGAAATAAATGAATACTTAAACAACTTCCACCACACCCTAACCTGCCACTAACACCAAGAACCGTCCTGTTTTCATCTGACGGAACTGAGCAACTCCCTTAACTTCAATACAACGCTGTAGTTAATGCATTTGATCTGTTATTTCTATGCCTGTACTAGAAAACACTAATACCCCAATAACTAATGCCTGGAATAAATCACCCATATAAATCACCCGTATAAAATAGTGATTAAATATTGCTCGTGGCAGACAGGACATTGACAAAATACAGTAGGGTTGTTCCTGTGTATATAAATGGGAAATATAACGACAGCTGAACGTTATCCTACATTAATGTTATTTGACAAGCCTGACCACAGCAAAAACTCCTACACCACAAGAGGAGGAGGAGGAGGAGAAGGGGGAGGGGAGAGCGAGAGAGAGAGAATTATATTATAAGAAGTTACCCTCTACTACTTCACACACACACACACACACACACACACACACACACACACACACACACACACACACACGGTCTAAACAAACACAACCTACACTCCATCCCGCTAAGTCACACCTCAAACTACACTTGACAGTTTCTCCTTCACTCTCTCCCTCGTGTCATCTCTGCCTCAAGAATATTAAACCAAACTCAGCCACCCACACTTCTTGTCCTACATTCAAAGTCATTCTCGAGGCACCCCATTCATACCGGTACCCTAGTCTTTAATATTTTTCCAGCGATGCAGTCTCTCTCTCTCTCTCTCTCTCTCTCTCTCTCACACACACACACACACACACACACACACACACACACACACTCCTTGCCCCACTTCCAACTCAAGCGCAATCCTCCACCCAATCTTCTCATGATTCTCTATTCAATTTCCAGGCCATTATATCCAACCAACATACCGTCCATCCTTCACTCCTGACTTGTTCAGTGTATCTGGTCTTTGCAGTATGATGAAGTTACCAGCAATAGTTTACCAGTACAAGTTGGGTATCACTCTTTTATGTGGGTTATTCTATTCTGCATTCTCAGCTCAGGTCAACATAAAACACTCCACACCGTCCATTACTACCAGTGTCGCCTACCTGTACTCTATTCACCTTCAAACCTCAATAAATTTCGCCCTGGCTGGTAATACTGTGTGGTGTTGGCCAGTGAAAGAAAAAATGACAGCTTAAGGGTTAACGTCCACTGTTCCTACCCCGCCCTAACGCTGAATCGTAACTTCACCATAAAAACGCCAGGAGAGGCACCCCATGAATGAAAATAAATTCGTAAGGCGGTGTCAATAACAAAAAAAAAGGGGGAGGGGGGACAAAAATATACTAACCTACACATTTACCGAAAATAAAGGGGTTACCGTAAGTTATTCGGCCTGAGGGGTTTCCTGTTAGCTGAAAACATCGAGGGTTAACCACAAAAACAAAAGAAAAAAACTCGAAGTGAAGAATTTAATGACCCCCCCCTCCCGGTGCTGGCCCATCACGTTCACGAGAAGGTCATTAGGCCGGGTGATGGCACGGAGGGAAATGAGGTCACCGCCACACCTCCAGGGTTGGCGGGAGGAGGAGGAAAAGCAGGTGTGCAAGAAGGGTAGGGAGGAGGGACGTGAGAATGAGTTTGTAACGGAGAGGAGGGGGAGGAAGGTGGAGAAGGAAGAGGGAAGAGGTGGAAAAAAAGGTTTGTTTGTGGGGGAAAGGTAGGTAGGCCATGGAAGGTGAGTACGGAGGAGGGTAGAAAGTGGGAAATAAAACGTCAAAGAGAGAAGAAGGAAGTGGGTGGAGAAGGTGGTTGTGGGAGAGGGGTTGGGAGGAAGGAAGGAGGGAAAGTTAGGTGTAGGGATCGATGAAAAGAAGGCTGGAAAGACGAAGAACGGAATGGGATGAAGGGAGAGAAGTAAGGAGGAAAGGAAAAGAAGGAAGGGGGTGGAAGATGGGAGGATGATTAGAGATGAGTCAGATGGGAATCATTTTGAACGATTTTTGTAGATGTAAAATTTTATATACTGTTTAAAAAGGTCTCTCTCTCTCTCTCTCTCTCTCTCTCACACACACACACACACACATACACACACACACACACACACAGCATAACGACAACTTAATGCCACAATATCCACGTTCCTGCAATCACCACTCATCAACTGTCAGTCTTACGATAACGGTATAGAGATCGTTGTATTGTGTATAACGAGGTCGAGGTATTGTGTGTACTGACTAATACATGACGCTGCAACACAACAATGCCAGTCACAGATGTATAATGACATCTTAACGGGGCATTTGGGTGTAAGGAATGATTTATCACAACATACGGTAATCTGACCTAGTAATGAGGATGACTTAGACAGACTGATACAGATGGATACAACCAGGAAGGTAGATAGATAGAGAGATAGATAGATTGATTGACAGATAGACAGATATACATAGACTGACAGATAAGGGAAAATACATATGGACAGGCAGGTAGGTAGCCTAGGTAGGTCGATTGACAGGTAAGTTATATAGATAGGCAGATAAGTTATACATGGACAGAGAGACAAACACACAAAGGTAGATACATACAAATTAATACAGACAGTTACCGACAGACCCAGATACAGATACAAAGCCTACAAATCTCAATACGGATATAGAAATACAGACAAGTAATATAATCAGGTGGAGGTGTTGTACTTACTGATTTACACATGACTCAGCAACTAAAACAATGCCAGTCACAGGAGTATATTACAGACATCACACAGTAGGACATACAGTTACCAGTATAATAGTAGTAGTAGTAGTAGTAGTAGTAGTAGTAGTAGTAGTAGTAATAGCAGTAGTAGTAGTATTTGTAGTAATAATAACAATAATATTACACAGTGCTACCCCCTGCACAAACAGCAATCACGTAGCAACTGGAACTACAAAGCTATGGGGCCACGAGAGGCTGTAGGGAGGATGAGGAGAGAGTAGCCTTAATGAAAGAGGAAATGTGCAGTGTATAGCCAACCATCTCCTGCAGCCCGTCAGACGTGATTCAGTTTCCCTGTTTACACATCCACCACGTCCCCTACCTGATGGCCTAACGATATTTGGCATCTAACTCTCTCCTAAGTCTAACCCCGTTCTCTCCAGGTTGAATGCTGAGCTGTAACAGTAGATTAACACTAGAATGTGGTGATAGTCATTAAGAAGTACTATGGAAAGGATCTGGGGCCGTGGTATTATCTTCTTCTGCCACTGAGCAGCTGAGTTACTTGAAATAAGCTGGCAAAGGAAAATCTAGGTTAAGACGAAAGAAGCAGGCTGTTACTGAAGGACTTACATATCAAAGACCAGTACCGGTAGTCCATTATTTAGGACCTGTTACTCGCTCCTAATATTTATGAAGCACCGGCAATTCAGCAGCTGTGGTAGGATTTATCGTGGTATATAACTAATACAGGTGATGATACGCCATTTGGGAACCTAATCCATTTCATAAGCCCCAAACAACGTGCTAACAACCGCGCCATGTTAGATCAATAATTCTCTCGTTAATATCCAACAGATAACAATATAGAATGAAATAAATAAATAAATCTCAGCCATCTTGTATCATACACTCCCTCGATAAAGCCTGTCAAGTGCACTAATCTCAGTAACCATTTAGGCTTTCTGTTGTTACATCTGGATTATGGTTCCTCCAACAGATCCTCCTCCAGGCTGCAAGTATCTAATCAGAGTGGAAATCTGGTAATATTAAGAGGTACAATACACAGGGAACCAAAATGGAGATGGTGGACTATGTGCCGTGGAGTATCAGTGGCCAACCAATAGCTTCAGCTTTCTCCACAATTCTTTTTTTTTTCCAATGAGGGGCTCCGTTCAATAGCACGTTACAACCCACCTGTCAGTGATGAACGGAAATTTGGCCATAAGAACAGGGGAATAGGAAAGCAGGAAGGGGGAAAAATGGAAGATGAGAGGGGGTGAAAAAAGAGGGGGGGGGGAAAAAGCCGGAAACGATAAAAAAAAAAAAGGAAAGACAAAGGATGAGGAATAAAACAGTCGATGAAAATTATTGTAAATCCTATCTGATCGCCGCAAAAATAATAATACAAAAAAATAATAATAATAACAGCATTATTTTTACCACTGACAGGAAGAAAAATTAATAAAAAAAAAAAGGGGGGGGGGATGAGGGGATAGTGGGATTAACTTGAGCATGAAATGTAAGAAAATGAGAGAAAATATAAACTCAAAACACGTTCCAATACTCCTCATTAATCACCAAGGAGTCACTCAACCTGAGGAAAACGTTCGATACGTGATTATCGGATTAACACCTTCAATCCTGTGACGTATTTTCCATTTTGTTCTTGCTGCTACCAGTGGATTTTCTACAGCGCTGATATCAATACAACGAAAAATGTAAAACTATATTTAAAGGTGAAAAGCAGAAAAAATAGATTCGCCGCAGAAATATTCACACACACACACACACACACACACACACACTGCAGAAATCGTAATCGTACAAAGGTCCTTAAATCAGCAATATTACAAACGATAAATTACAAAGAAATATTAACAAATAAAAGATATATCAGATCCATTCCAAACCCGCAAAACCCATTCACAAAAATCAATAAAATTCCACTCAGCCAATCAGAGCATGAAAAACTACGAGACAAAAAAGAAAAAAAAGAAAAAGAAAATGGAGAGTAATGTCAGCTGAAGGTAAGTAGAACGTAACAAGTATTCGGAAGCGCAAATTAATGTGGCCAGAGCGTGCAATGGAGGGGAGAGCCTGCAACACCGTGGCGGAGAGTCTGCAACAGGCACATACATACATGCTGAAAAGTAAATCACACACACACACACACAGAGAGAGATCAGAAATTCTCTCTCTCTCGTGTGAATATTCCTAGTGTGGCATTGTCTTTCAACACGGGGGTAATTCACAATACATTACACCCCTGCACCACATCATACACTCTGCAATACATCACAAACTCTGCAACACTAATACTGCTCTACTTTCTGCACATCAAGCCTATAGGATTTTCTTCAACAGGGGGACGTCTTGTGGGTAGTTACTTTGTGCTACATCCAGTCCAAGTTATTATATTACGAGAGATTTTTCATTGGAGAGATAACACAGCCTTCATTACCTTCGTCAGTGGGGAAGTAGTACAGTTATTGCACACTGTAAGGTTACTATTTATAGCTACACTCCTTGCAACCCCATATCAGGCACACTGCAGTACTTCATAATTTACCACATTATTACCGGTCGCCCAGCAGCCCTACAGAATGAGTCAATTATTTCAGTACGATGAAGTCTAGTTTTCCTTATTCTTTACTACACAACAGTATACAGTAGCTATTTATACCAGTACGCCAATTCAACGCAAGACAAGAAAAAGAAATAAACTCGTCCAAGATACGTTTAACATCGGTTGTCTACTTCATGAGGCCTGTGAGAGATGGCACTCTACTGAAGTTCGTCTCTATTCAGTAACGACTCCTCTTCCCACGGCCAACCACCCTTTCCTCATACACGGTGAGCTACCATATAGTCCTGCCTTATCTCGCCACATTGTTCTTCATCTCCCTTTCCCTCATCCACCCTTACTCACTCTTATTCTCGTGGTTTCAGAAGGCTCCCTTGCACTTCTTGGCATATCACAGTCGCATTACTTATCATTTTCCTAGATCATTTGTTTCCTGGATATTTGGATGCTAGTCCCATGCAGATAATACAGTATTCAATAGTACTGAAAAGGTATACAGCATATTTGTGAGCCTCCTAAGCTGAATGATGGCTGTTATGTAGGTTTCCTCGTTACATTCGTCCCATATGGCCAAACCAACACCAACCTCTATTCTTTATATCCATCACAAAGCATTAATACTTTATCACCTCAAAAGACCAGTATTAATGCACCGTTTTAAAGATAAGAAGCATCACGGTACCATCAACTCAGTCAACTTCTCTCTCTCTCTCTCTCTCTCTCTCTCTCTCTCTCTCTCTCTCTCTCTCTCTCTCTCTCTCCCTCCCTCTCTCTCTCGTTATTACAAAGCAATATTACGGTACTAGAGTCACTACATCACAGTTACAAACATGACGAACAACTTACACCGGACGCTACCGCTTTTATGGCTATCTTTAAGCGTTTGTACGGCATTTTATCACTACTTATAACGGTCAACTTTTTTTTTGGGGGGGGGGGGCACAAGATAACGCGATTTTATTTCAAAGGTTACGTCACGAGACAATACATTCCTACGATATTATTTTTTAATGTTTTTACTCGATGGAACTGTGCCAATCCCACAACTTGAAAATAAGTCTCCTTGGTTACTGGTCAAATCGATCCTCCTATATGACTACACCTGTCTATCTTGAAATTTCAATCGTAGCTGCGATTACGAGCCTTAGTTATGAGATGGGGATATTAGCTAGTCTGAAGGAGGTTATGGCCTTTTACCAGGTTGAAGTAAACGCACTATTGACAATTCATGGCCTTAACACAAGCTTTGCAATTGTTAGCACTGGCCTTGCAATGCTCTCCAACGCCAACGCCACAATGCAACTCACTCATTATCAACTGCTTGGTTTTCCCTCTCATTAACACCCACCTGCTTTGCACCTGAACTCAAGGCTGCTTAATGATGTCACACTTCAAAGTAGCTATATATATTTCAAACAGCTATATATATACTTCAAAACAGCTATATCTTATACTGTATACTTCAAAACAGCTAGCCTATATGTGCTTCAAAACAGCCATATACATATCCTTCAAAATGTATACAGTACTTGAAGAAGGCAAGAATAAATATATAAAGTGAAATACTGTATACTGAAATCCTAAGTTGCAACAATCCTCCCAATTTCCATAAATCTTGCAACATAGACTGCAATTCCTACGCGATAATTTAAAGATGAGATTCACGTTAGGCCACTCCCTCCCTCTCGGCCTCTCAACAAAGTGCAACAATGCAACACATGACGGAAACGATTTGCATCACACTGCCATTCTCTTGTCAACACTGTTTTTTCTTTCCCGTTCAGAATTTCAATGACCTCTTCACCTTCATAACGATTACTTGTAGTATTCTTGTTACTACCTAACTATCTATTGCCAGATGCCTTTATCCTGTATGGGGTGGCCACAAACCAATCGTCCCGTCCCCTGCCATTTCGCTGCCCTCCTCCTAACTTATGCCCACCCCTCCCATACACTTCCCTACTCCATCTCTCCATATCATCCTCAGTTTCCTTCCTCTCCCCCATTAATCTCTCTCACATACACTCTCCTAGTTAGTCTCTCTCCATCCTCTCCACATGGTCAAACCACCTCGATGTATTTCTTGTTACCACCAGATTATTTACACTAGCCGTAGAAGGGTTCAAAATATCCTCCGTCAGAAGCTTCAAAACGGTCTTTCCAGAACTAACAAAAAATTTCTACTGAATATGGCGTCAGTCCAGCGGGTTAAACCTACTAAACACAGCCAATACTGGAGGGTTTCTAGCTTTGCGTCCTTCCTTAGTATATAAATAAACAAATAAATAAAAAATACCCTGACAAGTGCTATAATGCCTACTGGTGACTCGAATATACCTGAAAGACTTCTTAAAATGTATGAACGTGTTTTACCTGATATCAAATCGACAGAAGAAAACCTTGGCACCATGTATGGCCTAACCGTTACGTTGGATTTTCACATTTTTGGCGGAAAATTCGCACTCATTATCCCGGCCTTGGACTAAGTGAAGCATAGAAGTGCAGGCTCTTGAGAACAATGACAACAGAATAACTTTAGAGAGAGAGAGAGAGAGAGAGAGAGAGAGAGAGAGAGAGAAAGAGAGGGGGGGGGAATCCGACCTTTGCGAGAAAAAACTACTCGTCTGTTGTCTAATTTCTCGGTTTAAACAAGGAATTTTTCTACAACAGCCTATAACATTTTCATACAGGTTTCACACTGCCTTCATTATGACAATATGTCTTCATAAAAACACAGTATAGTGGTAGGTGGTGGCGACCATCATCCACTCACTTGATGTAGTGCTGCCTACTTCTTCCTTAGCCTTTATCATTCTTTTTCTGTGCCTGCCCTCCTTTCTTCCTATTTCTCCTATATTTCCTGTCACTTCTTACTGCTTTTCTTTCCTTTACAGGTGGCATTACATTGAGTGACAAGCCAAATGGTTTCCTGTAAGCCAAGAAACCATTTACAACGCTGGGTGGTAACCATATAACCAAACCATACGTGCTCCCTACGTGTCAGCAAGTGGGTTGGTGGAGGGTTAGTGCCCCTCCCCGTAAAAAAAAAAAATAATAACTCAAAGTCAAATGGCCACCCCTTACGGGATTATGGTGTCTGGCAATAGATAGATAGACAGAAAAACACA
>JAGKTI010031053.1:0-12231 GCA_018397915.1 Birgus latro
TGTGTGTGTGTGTGTGTGTGTGTGTGTGTGTGTGTGTGTGTGTGTGTTTCTAAAGTGGAAGTTGGTAGAGGAAATGTGGGTGAGTGGAGAACTACGGGTTAAATAGTTACGGGTAGATCGGAGTTAATATAAGACATTTGGAGGATCGTGAAGAACATATTGACAGGTCGAGGTTATATGCTTAACGGGAGGTGGTTAAGGGAATTTAGGAATATGCAAGTGTATAAAACACTGTAAAATGGTGGTGGTCAGGGCAGCGGTTTTGGGTGAATGTCTCATCACTTATAACACTTAGAGATCGGTATTTTTTGGTGGGTAGAGTACGCCTGTGTTAAGACCTGTGAACTGCACGTATATCTCAGCAGCCCTACCCCAAAATTTAAAGACAGCTGCCTATATTTTTGGGTGAAAGATTTCAAAACAGTTTGCTAATTTTTAGGTATAGACCTTGTTATGTTAAATTTGATCACGTGAGCTCTTATAGGTAGCTACCGATATTTTTTGTGAAAGCTTATAAAATTATTTCCTTAGATTTAGTTGTGGTCTGTGTTAAATTTTCATCAGGTGAGGCGGGTTATGGTTGTTTTGCGAAATTCTGGTTAGGATAGTATAACCCCTGTTTCACCTGCTGCTTCGCTCACTCTCACTGTGCAAGTGTGCATCTCAGTTGTGTACAGTACGTACCGCACTCAGGGTGGTGGAGTGGTAGTAGCTACTAAGTAATATATGACAGTTCCAGTACCGGGGAAAGTATACAGTAGGGTATTGTACCGTAATATGTGATTTTTGGTACAGAATGAAATAGCCTACACGGTAAGTGGAATCACATATGAGCTTCTACAAGGAGTGAATTTTAAGTGGAGTAATGAATGAGTTTCCAAGAAGGATGAAATATAAGTAGAGTAATATACGAGTTTCTATACAGAGTGAAAATATAAAATATTTTATGACTTTCTTTACGTTGCGTAATATACACAGAATAATATATAAAAGTTTCTATAGTGGGGTAATGTATGACAGTTCCTACACGGTGTGAAATATAAATCACTCGGTAATATATGGCAGTCTCTGTATGGGGTGACGTAAAAGTGGAAGATTAAACCTAAGTGGGCAAAAAAGTGGATGTGGGAGCTGGTAGGCAATGGGAGTGTGGAGGTATAGGGTTCAGAAGTAAAAGATGCAAAAATACCAGAGAAGTGCAGTACCTTCAAGGCTGTAATAGGCTAGACTATGTGGTTTTGTTAGTGTTTATGGGAGTCCAGTATCTCGAGTCCGAAAAACCTTGGATGGCGACTGATGAACAGGCCCCCTCTAAGAAAATTTGCGTCTTACCTAGAACGTACAAAAATCTGTAAGAGGGTAGCTGTGTTAAAGTGGAGTGAGTGGAGTGTGGTGGGTGCGGGATTTGGTGGAGGGAAAGTGGGAGTTTGCAAATGGAGGATAGTCTGTAAAATGTGGATTGTGGGTGTAGTGTGTGTAGAAACGAACGTGGTGTGAATATACCTGAGATCCTAAGAATTTTAATTATCCGGGAAATCCCCTCCCCCTTTTTTTGTGTGTGTGGATAGAGTAAGAACAAATAAATATCCCGTCGAAAGCTTATAGTATGGGTTTTTGAGTACCCTAAAATTTTACCCTCCCCCTCTCTCTTTCTCAGTATCAGACTCTTCCCCCCTCTCCTTCTCTCTCTGTTAGGGTAGAAGCAGACATGCCCATCTCGTGAATATCTCTTCACAGCACCGTACTCTGTTTTAATTGACTTTGCTCTGTTTTGGTTTGGTTACAGCAGACTGGGTGCGTTGTGGTTAGGTTTTGCTGATTATAGTTAGGTGTGCATTAGACTTTACGTTAGAGGCGTACAGTTTTTGTTACTCTGGTTTGATTATGGTAGTTTTGGTGATTCTGGATGGTTGATTTACCGTACTTTACTTGGCCCAGTTTTGATCAGGTTAAGTTAGGTCAGCTGATCTACTTTTGGTTTATTTCAGTTGAACAATAGCTTTGTTCAGTTTTGGTTAGGTAAGCTATATTGTAGCAGTCTAACTATTTTTTGATTGGAGATGTTTTAGAATATTTCACCTGTGGCGATTTAAGATCATTTATGGTTAATGTAGGTTAAATTGAGTGATTCAGTCTTGCTTAGGTTTACGCGTATTGTGCGAGGCTTGACTGTAGTTTGTGTGGTTAGTTTATCGCACAGTTTTGGTTGATTGAGATCGGTGATAGTTAGCGCTGGTTAACTTGCGTTGGGTTAATATTAGCCCTGTATTAGTTTGACTGTAGTTACGATGGAGCTGTTAAAGTTATTCTTGATTAACCATGATTATGGTGCATATAGTTAAGTTACGGTAGTTAAATAATGATTGTTATCGGAACATCATTTATGGATTGTTTTTCTGCTGATTGTGGTTAGTGTTTTATTTCGTTTAGTTTTGGTTAGGTTAGATCTGTTATAGTTAAGTTTCATAAATTCTTTGTGGTTACATTAAAGTTATTTTATTCTTTTGTTTCTGATTTTGTTAGATTTTAGGCAGTTTATATGATGTTCGTGATAGTTTCCCTGTCTGTGGAGTTTTTTTTTCAGTGGAAGGCTGTGGTATGGGGTGTGAGTTGAGTAAAAAAAAAAAAAAATGGAGCGGGAGTTGAAGGAAGGAATATGGCAGTAAGTAAGTGGTAGATTTAGTAAAAAGAAACAGGGCTATTCATAAACAGGAGGGCAGCATGGGTGAAGTTGGTGAAGGGTATGTGGCAGTCTGTATGCAGAGTTGTGAAGGAAAAATGTAGAAAATCTCCAAGAAGACAACATGGTTGGCACAGCTGGGTATATGTGGGAAATGACAGATTGTTATTATTGAGGTGACAATGTAGCCTAATCGCCTGCATTGTGTGTGTGTCTGTGTGTCTGGCTGTTTCTAAAATATCCCAAAATAAAGTCAGGAAATTGTATCCCAACTTTGTGGGCAGTATCCCTGGATATATCGCTTTTTTTTTTTTTTGGCGAAGCTATGATGATATGCCTCCGATTGCCAGAGGAATTTGCAAGAAAAATCTTATTTTTTCTTTTAGCTTGTAAATATTTATCATTATTTGTCGTACTCTCAACAAAGAGAATGGCTATTTAAAGGGTAACTATTGGAAATTGTCAGAGGCCTGTTATAGGCTACTCAATGACCTTCATCAACATAATATCCCTGACTTCAGCCATCTGAATGCTAGCGTGGTATTTAGCCTAAGTTAGTAGGAATAAACAGCGAAACCTAAGACGTTACGATTTTGGCGAAGCTGAAATGATATTCCTCCGACTGCCAGAGAATTACTGATTTAGTTTTTTAGTTATGGCGGGCGATACGCATTCGCAGGTGAATGCTTTGGCCGAGGCTTTGGCATTTATTGTCGGTGTGGTTTCAGGCAATCTAGACGCGAACCCAGTGGCCTACTGGCTGAAGTCTTCCTTTTCTTGCAGGTGATTAGGTGAAAACAGTACATCTTTCTGATGTATTGTGCGAAGAGTGAGGAACCTGAAAGAGCATATTTTACACCGTTGTAGAAATGACATTTTAAAATTTAGTTTATACCGTATATCGTCTTTGGTATATATCGGTACTGCCAGCCATTTTTATTCATCTGAGGAAATACGTTTCTGACTGCATGGGTTAGATATAATCTACATTAACCTTTTTATTAATAGGTGTCTCCTAAGCTAAATGAAGTATGACGTCATCGTACAGGAAGGATTAATGGGTTGTAGGGTAAGGTGGGTGTGGAAGCTGGTAGATGAGATGTTGATATGTAAATGAAGAATTCAGTAAATTTATAAATGATGGAAAAACCTGTGAAAGGGTATATTCATTAGCAGTCGACAGGGAAGGCTGCGAGAGTTGGTGAAGGGGGTATAGCAGTGCATTAGGGAGGTAGCTAATGGGTAAAAAGTGGAAAATCTCTAGCACGATACTGTATGTTAATGGGTTGTGGGGTAGGGAGAGTGTAGAAGTTGGTAGATGGGATGTTGATGTATAAGTGAAGGATTTAGTGGGTGAAATGTGGATACCTGAGTGGGTATCGGTATGCTAATGGGGTTGGGTAGTGGCGTGGGGGTGTGAGGCTTGTATTTTAAGTGCCTTTGGAGCTTTCATAAATTTTATTCCTTAGCGATTTATTCTAAGCATTAGGCTACACCCCAGTATTTTTGTGAAGTTACCGGTACCGTATATAATTGAAAGAAGCCATGTTCCTATTAAAGCTATGTAAATAGCATACAACGAGATAATACTGTATGAAAAATGAATCGCTAAGGAAAAGGTGCTATGAATTCAGGTATGTCACTGAATTACGGCCAAAATTGTTGCGACTTAGCCTCTCCAGGTCGGTGGCGTCAGTGTAATTCTTGCAGGCACCAGGCGATTTGATTCAGGAGAGACTACGAAAGATCTCTGCCACTCTTCTTTAGCTCCTGTGATTGTAGCAGGGATGAATAAAGTAAATATCCTCATAGTGAAACTTTTGGTGAAAACAACAATAATGGAAAAAAAAAAACATAATGTGCCATTCTGTGAGTTTAGTTTTAGCTAATGGCATGAATGTAAAAAATGATGCGTGGGGGATCCAGTGAGTGGGAAGTGATAGTCTGTAAGTGGGTGGTTGTTGTAGGTGGAAAGTATTATAGCAGCTAGTCTTAAAGTGGATTGTTGTAGTTGTTTGGCTGTAATGGGTGGAAAATAATACCGGTAATGTGTAAGTGGGCGGATGTAGTGGGTGGGAAATGGTAGTGTACAAGTGGATGGTTGTAGGTGGGAAATTATAGTGTGCAAGTGGGTGGTTGTTGTGGATGGGAAATGATAGTGTACAAGTGGGTGGTTGTTGTGGATGGGAAATGATATTGTACAAGTTAGTGGGAAAATGTTGTGTGTAAGTGAGTTGTTCTGGTGAGAAGAGTATGAATTCTCGCGGTATTCATCTCAGTGTGTGGAAGGACGTAATGATCTGCTTCCCGTGATTTTAAGGGCCAGAATGTTGGAATTTGGAAGTGGTTGGTAGTCGTGCATAAAATGCAGCTGGTAAATTAATAGAAGGTTGTAGTAGTACTTTAATTATAATGTTATGGTGAAAGTGTGTGCCACAGCGCAAAGCTTAGAGGGTACTGAAGTCGGTTAGTAGATGAAGCCTTATGACTCAAATGGACTTAGCCTAGTGTGAGAATACTTTTAGACTTCAGTAGTGAAAGTAGTCAGATGTGCAGGTCGCAGAATGAACATTAATAAGTATCGATAGCTGTTCATGGAAGGAAAGAGGGAAGTTGTTAGTGGAAGAGTGTATGTGATTGATGGAGGGTCCCTTAAATATGAAGATTTGTTAACATATTGTGGTCATTAATATTCGGTATGTGATGGTTTCGGATTGGTAATACAGGAATCGTAGCGGGTAGGTTGTGGGAAATTGTAAGAGCATGGCTGCAGTGGTTAACATACAGATGTGTGTAAATATAGCAAAGTACTAATTACTGTGGAACAATTACGTGGTACCCAAGCACTGCCACTGTTCATTGTGAGGTATGAAGAGGGCCCAACACTGACTTTTTTACTAATCAACGTAGTTTTAGTAGCTATGTGAATATAACTCTTCTTTTAGAATAATAAAGGAATTGTGAAAATCAGGGCACACTAGTTTTAAAGTGGAAGTTTCTCAGGTGGAATATAGACATTAGTCTTTAACCCCTACACTTCGATTATGTGTTTTGCATTGTTTAGATATCTCAAGACGATTGTAGCCTATTCGGTTTTAGAGATACCTGAAAAGTAGGGAAGTTGGATTTAACTATATTTGACAGTTTCATTGTAAAGGTAAGAGTCTAAGTTGGTTGAAATGATCTGACTAGTTAGAAGGAAATGAAAAAGATCACCTCGGGCACAAAGGGTTCAGTCAAAGGATTGTGTTAGTACCGCTAATCTGCAAGCTAAGTGAGTGGGTCTGGTGTAGTACCGTAGGTAATATATGGACGTTTGTACATTGCTGGTTGTAGTATTGTAAATAACAATAACTTTGTTAACGGAGGGTATTCTACTATGGCAATTACGATGAGGTTTTCTGTAACGAAGGGTACTAATTACTATATAGACAGGCTGTTATTGGGTAGAAATATATATACTAAATCTTTAAAAGGAAAGAGCAAATATGACAAGAACTTTACGAAGAAGTTGGTTCCTGTAGCAATGGTACAGTTACGTGAAAAATGGTAATACCTTATGTACTCGTAAGTTGGAGGTATTACAAAATAGGACATAATTATCCTAGTGCCTCGGTTAAGTAGTTCTAAGTAGCTGGGGTTTGGAGTGAGGAAGTAGATGTTACTGAATACAGTGGATGATAATTTAGGATAGAACACATAGCCTATGTCTCTCACTTTCAGTTGGTGTTAATATGGTAGTTAGGGGTGTGGTGTACGTTAGTTAGCAATGTTATCGAATGAAGTGTAGCCAGAATGAGTGATTGTATGGAATAGGCTATAATGTAAAAATCTCTCGGTCCCACACATTGTTTGGTCTGGCCGAAGTTAGTACCAGTAGCTAAGTGTTGTTCCTGAATAGCTACAGTGTATAGAGGTGGCAGCTGTGGTAAGATAAGACAGAATATAGGTACATAGAGGTGTCTCAGCACGGGGTAGTTCCAGAATACGTGGCAAAAGAGTAGTACCCATTAGTACATAGGAGAACATGTATTTGCCGACTGTCACTTCTAGACAGTAATGTGTCAGTAGTTGGAGTGTGGTGTGTCAGAAGACATAAGACTCTTATTATAAGCGGCTTAGGTGATATCGTAACACTTCGTTAGCAATTTACTTTACCCATTAAACCTCAAATTCCCCTCGTATGTTTAACCGTAAGATACGCATGTATGTTATTAACCATCACCATGTGACTTTAAAAATTTTCCCTATCCCAGGGAACTTAGGGTCCATCAGACCCTAGTCTTTAAAAAATTCACCAAAAAATACTTACAGTATCTGTACTGAAACAATGTTTTGTATGCTACACAAGTTCTGTAGCCCTTTTTCTTCAGTTTGGTGCAAAACGGACTAAAATATAAGTGAAAAATATTGTAAAGAAAAATAAAACGAAGAACACTGAAACATTTTTACCAACTGAAATAAGTGGCTGACATACCAAAACTGAAATGTTCCTCCAGTTTGCTGTCATTGCTTGCTGTAGACCATTGGCCAAAGTATCTATAAAAAAAAGAGAAGCACATGTCTTAAAAAAAAAAAAAGAAGAAGAAGAAGGAAAAAAAAATATATATGGCAAAAAAAAAAAAAAAAGGTTAGGTAGCCTAGGGTCCACTGGACTCCAAAGGCCCTTTAGTGCGAAAATAGAGCCAGATCCCGAACTGTCCCCAGTAGCCTACCTCCCTAAACTACTCTACTAGTCAGGAAGGTAGAGGGAAAACCACATCCCAAGACCTTATAGTAATATTTGAAAAACACAAAAAAGTAGCCTGGGTTCCAATAGACCCCAGGTTACCTGAGGGAGGGTTATCTAATCTCTGTATGAGTTAAAAATGACTTAAGATGAAGAACGGGCTAGAGAATGTACCGGTAAATGTCATATGGAAAATTGGCCCCAACGGAGAAGATGCTACGAACCTCCTATAAACCATGAATAATCTATAGCCCTTAGTGTTTTATTTTGGAGGTTGAACCGAAAAGGACAGACAGAGACCTGTTAGTATACCCGTACGTTAAAGTTGCGGGGTTTGCTCGGGATGATGACTGACTGAAGAAAATTGTCTTGGTAGCATAACAGTAAAGGTCACTAGCTGCCGCGTGAAGATGGTGTAAATATTATCAGGCCTCGATGACTTCTAAATAGTAGCTGGAGTTTGGTGGGAGTTGGTAAGTCCTGTTATTGATTACGGTGTGAATGATTTTACGGAGAGAAGACGGAAGTCTGTCAGTATAATCACCATTGGGAATGTGGTTTGTAGCTGGGAGGTGACGATGATTGGCTTTAAAATATTGTCCTTGTGGTGTACAGCAACAACAAAGGTCATTGTCACTGGAAGACGGTGGAAGTGGATGATAGTACAGGGCAGAACACAGATCTCTCAGTCCTTGGTGATGACAGAACAGGTAGCTGTAGTGGTTGGACCGTGGTGCGAGTTAGTAAGGGCTGTTGACATACGAGTATGCGAGGTAAGTGGGTGGAAGTAAAGGGTACAAAGCCAAATTGTCTGTTTTAAGTGGTACTAGTGCATGAGCTTGAGTACCGATATGGACTGAGCCAGTAAGCAGACTGAGCAGGATGTAAATACCTGTATGGTTGAACATTTTCAATGTTCTGGATAAGCAACGAGTACCGTGGTCAGAATATGTGGGTGGTAAGTGATGCTATCGAGTCAGTTGTAAGTGGATAGTAGCTTGGTCAATACAGAACACAGAATTTCGTCAGCTCTAGGTAGTCTCAGTGCCCGATATATTAGCCTATTACTGGCATGAGGCGTGAGCAAGTAGGAGGAATGTTATCGAGTACGAGCTGCAGGCGTCTCTTTTGGGGGGATTGCGGGGGAGGGGGGGGAGTAGATCACGGTTGAACATGTCCTTCAGTGGTCGAATAGGTGGAGTCAGTATGTTGGATAAAGTGATGAGAAGGGAAGTATCAGAAGACTGTACGTTGCACGTGGTTGTTAACGGATGATGTTACTGCATACAGTGTAGAATACTAAAGGAAAGTGATGCTGTTTTAGCCAATATGATATTAAAAAAAAAAAAAAAGTCTGCTAGTTGGGTAAATAAAAGAAATTGGAGCTTATCTAATTGTATTGTTTCGTAGACATCATATTACGGTACCGTATCTGTCTAATGTCAGACACCTTAGTCCAGCAGCAAAAGGGTGCCCACAAACAAGTTGTCTCCATGTCATCCAGTGTAACCTTCTACAACGAGACGCCCAAGTAGCTTCATAGGCCTATGGTGTTGGCAAAAACAATAGTAGGTGTAAGTATATTGATAGGCGTCATTATACTGATAGGATAAGACTGGTGGATATTTTTTCCCTCTAGCCTCATCACTACAAGCGGTCTTCCCTGTAACGAGTACCGTAACATAATTTGACGGAAACAAAAATACAGTACCGGTAGATAAGTCATCGTAGTGAAGGTTGTAATGGAAGATGCCAGTGAATACAGTGTAGGAGACAGGTAGGAGATTGTGTGGTGTGCAGTGTCAGAGTATTGATCAGGCAGGGATTGCGGAGGCAGGAGCGAATACACGGACATAAATTTGGCGATAAAATGGTTTGGAATCGCGCACTTCCTGTCACAAAAATTGGACTGGTTGTGATTTTGCTCAGTTCAAGGAAAACAGTAGTGAAGAGGTTAACAGTACTATCAGTTAACCCCCTTTAGTCTAATGACGTCTTTAGGCGTCTTGTTATTTCCAGACGATTTTATTCTGCTTAGCCTAGGCTAGAATTTTTGAACTGAGGAGTTTGATAGTCTTAATAAACCCCATCAATATGCGTAGCCTTTTCTAAACTGAATACAATCATGTGACATCAGCAATAATAAATAAAAAAGGACGTCACCCAGGTTTGATGGGATGTTAGGCTACACAGAGAAGAAGGATACCGGTAGAGGCTGGGATGTTCTTGTGTGCGGCATCAAAATATTGAGGAGGAAGAGGCTGTGGCGCTGCGGCGAACACAGGAACATAAAATTGGTGATAAAATATCTGTAATCGATTACTTTCCTTTATGGTAATTAAACTTGACTGTGGCACGACTTTTTTTTTCCCCTTAGTATTCTTGCTACCCCCCAAACGACTTAACTAATCTTAGGACAGACCTCTGGCAATCAAAGAGTTGTTAGGAATTTCCATTCAATCGGGTGAAGATGAACATAAGAGATGGTGTGTGTGCAGTCTTCATTAAAAGCGGTGCAGAAGTAGTGTGCTGTGTTGAGTGCAAGAATCTTAAGCAGACAGTAAGGCTAGAGAATATAAAGGGACATTAGTTTGTTTATAGAATCTTCTGTAGGTTAAATAATTCCTTGTCATCTTAAAGCTTGGTTTGGCTGTGACAGAAAAGGAAAATCTCCCCAGTCGAGAACAACTGCATTATATCGCTTCTTTCGTCTTTATATTAGTTTTCTTGGTATCTCTGGACGATTTTCTTCATTTAAAAGGAGAGTTCTCGTTCTGAAAAGATTCGTAGAAGTTTCTATTAAATACTGTGCAGAAGATAAACGTTGATAGTGTTCTGGTGCGCAGTAACGGAATATAGAACAGGAAGGGGCTGTGGGGCTGGAGGACATATCGTATATCTGCTGATAAAATCTTCAGTAATCTATTAGACTGCCGTATGTCCCTTTATAAAGCTCGTATTCCCTATGATACAGATTTTTTTTTTTATATGTCGTTCTTGCTGTTTCTGAACAATTTTTTAAGCTTGAGAGAGAGAGAGAGAGAGAGTCAGACAGACAGAGAAAGAGAGACAGACAGAAAGAGAGAGAGACAGACAGACAGAGAATTTTAGTGAAAGGGACTGGTAGCTAGTTCTTTCACCTTAACTTGGCCCATATTTTTGTCCTTTTGCTGCTTATTTCACACAGCTCACTGTTGGACAAAACAATAGCTCTACATCTTTTCCGTAGCACTTCTTCGTGACTGTTATAATATTCTAATGTTAATCTATTACTACAATTCAGTATTCAAGGTGGAACGATATCAGTTTTCGACCAAGTTCAATTGTACTGATTATAGTATCCTGCCCTGCCTTGTTCTGCCCTGTTTTAGTTCATGTTAAGTCCAGTGCAGGGATAGACCTTCACCTCGGAGGACGAGTGTTAAGTAAAAGTAACCTTTCATCACACTGGCGAAGCACGAATTAGGAGGGGATGCCTGTAGGAAGAGTGATGCTAAGAGAAATCAGTGTGTTGTACTGGCTGTGTGTGTGTGTGTGTGTGTGTGTGTGTGTGTGTGTGTGTGTGTGTGTGGGTGTGTATGTGTGTGTATGTGTGTGTGTGTGTGTGTGTGTGTGTGTGTGTGTGTGTGTGTGTGTGTGTGTGTGTGTGTGTATTTATAAGTTGTACTCGTATAGCTGTCAGATTATCGGCAAACTGACAGCAATACTCATTCAGTACCGAAGGACGGGCAGACGGGCAGGCAGGCAGGCGGAGATCAAGTTGTCGAGATGAGATGCAGCGATTGTCTGGGGCTGGATGGAGGAAGGTAACAGGCAATAGCTGAGTGGAAAATAATGGGATGGGCCTTTATCCTGCTGTGGACTGACTAATGATGATGATGATGATGATGTACAACTGAGGTTCTTCTTCCGAATGCATAGTACCCATTTAGCAGGGTGTGGGACTGGCGCGAGTAAAGGGACAGTTTCTGATAAGTTGATACCGTACTTAATCGATTACTTCCCTTCATAAAACTGGGATTGACTGTGACGCGAATGGAAAATCCCAATCAGAGAGTAGCTACAATAAAATCTCTCTCTCTCTCTCTCTCTCTCTCTCAGTTATTGCTACCGTGGGACGATTTTATTCATGTTAGCGAAGGGGATGGTATCAGTCTTTAATACGGCAGAGTAGACATTACAGGAGGTGAAATCGCGTTTTTGAGTGTTGGAGTACTGAGCGGATTAAGGGGCGAGAGCGAATAATTGGAAGCAGATTAGATGCGATAAAAACTGTCTGCCATCGATTACTTCACTGCGTAACAAAGAAGCGCCGGCAGATAGATAGATGGGATGCATAAATGAATATAAAGTTATACTGGTTGAAGGAAAGATAATTAGATAAACAGACCGATATAAACGGAGAGAGAAAGAGAGAGAGTAGGCCATAAATCTGTCTGCTATCTATTACCGTCCTCCTGATCTGTGTAGGGTAACCAAAGAATCAGACATGGAGCGGGAGGGAAAGAGGACACTATTTTACTGCTCGTTTGATATCTTGGTCCGAGTTATCCTTGCCGCTACCAGACGATTTTATTCAGCACAGGCCAACCCCCTAGTGACAGAAGAATTAAAGAGGGCTTAATCCAACCCCTCCCGTTCGAAAAGTCCCCCTTGAGCTGAGTAAAACCGTATGTAGGTTGCGGGAATGGAACGGAAAACACATAATCCTATTAAAGAGATTAGGCTATGCTAAGTAGAAAGTGAGGAGGGGTCGAATAAAGGGCATAAATTAGGAGAGAGAGAGAGAGAGAGAGAGAGAGAGAGAGAGAGAGAGAGAGAG
>JAGKTI010031054.1:0-12230 GCA_018397915.1 Birgus latro
TGGGTACTGTTTAGAATTTACGTTCAAGTGTGAACTCAACCACCTCCATCTCCAAAACAAAACAAACTGCCGACGAATCTACTGCCTCTAACGAAAGCCAAATTATGTGCACTGAATTCTTTCTTTCTTGTCTTTCTTTATTAATTTATACACTGTATATGCTCCTTTGGTGTAAATGTTCTTTACAATAGCTATATCCCTTTCAGTGTTTTACTTGATGGTGGGTATATGTGAGGGGCAATTTATAACAACACTGGGGGTGGGGGATGGGGGGAGAGTGTTGGGGAGCTATGCATCAACAAAACACAGGTACCCAGCCTAACTTTTGTTTTTGTAAATGCTGTTTTGATACTATTCATGTTCTTTACAATAGTTATATCTCTTTCGGTGTTTTACCTGAAGGTGGGTATATGTAAGGGGTAATTTATGTGGGGTAGGGTGGCAAGAAGGGGTAAAAATTAGTTCTGGAAAGCTGCCAGAACAGATTGTACCATTACAGATGCAAACATGTTGTTTGAGGGATGCAGGTTTGAGTAGCACAGTCCTTGTCTAGTCCCTATTGTCTGCATTACTCAATTATTAAGTGTATATCTATCCCTTTCATTCTCTGCAATCACTACCATGCTGATGACATGGTGTTGACTGCACAGAATGAAAGGGCGGCAGAGGAAATATTTAGGAAATGGAGGCGGAATGAGGCACAAGGGTTTGAGAATAAATGCAGATAAAACAAGTGATGATATCTAAGGCGTGTGGCAATACTGTCAAAGCAGACGGAGGGAGGGAGAGTGGCCATGTGCAGTTTGCCATAGGGGTGTGTGAGGTAACTTCATCTTACGCAGTATTTGTTATAAGTGGATCCAAAAGAGATGTAGTGGTAATGGAAGTAGACCTGCACAATAATGCCGATTTTGTGTGTGGTGTGTCAAGGAGAGTATGTACAGATTGTCAGGTGTGAAGGGATTGATCCTGCTAAAGAGTCTCTTGAGTGTTTGGAGTTCTGCTATTTGGGTGACATGTTATGTGCTGGAGGTGTGGATGGAGCTAGCTCTGTGGCTGAGGTAAGGAGGAGGTGAAGGAAGTTCAGGGAGCTGTTGCCACTCCTAGCACTGAAAGGGCTTTTCCCCCCACCTGCTAAGGGATTTTTGTATGCAGCATGTGCTAACAGTGTAATGTTGTGTGATAGTGAGACCTAGGCAGTAAAGGAATAGGATATTCATAGGCTCATCTATGCAGAAATGACAGTGATTAGATGCATGCGTAGTGTGTCCTTGAATCGAGGCCTGGAAGGGCTAGGATTGCGACTGAAGAGTTAGAAGGAAGAATGAACTTGGAATGTATTGGTGCTGTGATGAGGAAAGGCAGATTAAGATCGTTTGAGCATGTTGACAGGATGGAAGACGACAATTGGGTGTGGAAGGCATGAAATGTGAACGCTAAGCATAGGGCTGTGAGAGGCAGGGGAGGGGGAAAACTGGGGCGAGGTCACATAACGTGACCTCGAGGATGAGGGACTGAGTAGGGAGGCTGCCAGAGATCAAGCAGAATGGAAAGCTGTCATTAGGTGACAAATGTCAATGCATGAAAGAAAGCTGGAGCATTTATAAAGATATGATACAAAACCCATCTTCACTTAAGAAACAAAACTCTCTCCTTCCATATACCTCTCATGTTCTTGTCAATTAAAATGCTTCACCAACTGAATGGTCAGAGTTCTTTATCTAATCTACCCATCCAATAAAAATACACAGTTCACTTCTGCTGCATGATTTAACCTGCCACCTTCCCCTGACGTACGATGCACGTCAATCAATTGCAAGGCCCATCGTTTGCACATTTTTCAAGATTCGCAGGTGATTTTTAGTAGGCAGATGGGGGACGTGGAAGGTGTGTGCTAGATATTCACAGAAGAAATCTGTGCAGCATGTGAGGTGGTGTGTGGGGTGAAGAGAAGACGAAAGGGGGATCAGGGAACAGCATGGTGGACGGAAGAGGTGAGAGAGGCTGTGGCACAAAAGAAGAAAGCATATAATGAGTGGTTGAGGAACAGCGGCGTCGAAGAAGCTGAGAGACGGAAGAGAGAGTTATATGTAGAGAGGAGGAGAGAGGTGAAAAGATTAGTAAGAGAGAGAAAGGAGAGAGTGGATGAGAAATTTGGAAGGAATTTGAGTGCAAAGTGGAGGGAATGTAAGAAAATGTTCCGGAAAGAGGTAAAGAGAGCTAGACAGGGTGCCAACAAAGTTAGTGGGGGTGTGAGAGATAAAAATGGTAGATTACTAGTGGAGAAGGGAGAAAAAGTAAACAGATGGAGAGAACACTTTAATGAATTGCTGAATGCAGAGAATGAAAGTAATGCAAGTACAGTATGACTGGATGGGGAATGGTGGGGAGAAGGAGGGTTGTGAGAAGAGAGGAAGAAATCAGTAGGATGGAAGTGGTGGAAGCAATGAAGAAAGTTAAAATGAGGAAAGCCCCAGGAACTGATGGAGAGTGTGGTGAAACACTGAAGCATGGGGGAGAGATAGTAATAGAATGGATGTGGAAGGTGTGCAGATTGGCCTGGGAGGAAGGTAGAGTCCCGGAGGATTGGAAGTCAGGTATAATTATTCCTCTGTACAAATGAAAAGGTGAAAAAGAAGTGTGTGGTAATCATAGAGGCATTTGCCATCTTAGTGTAATAGGAAAAGTATATGGTAGGATACTTACTGACAGAGTTAGGGAAATAACAGAGGAATTAGTGGGAAAAGAACAGGGAAGTTTTAGGAAGGGAAAAGGTTGTGTAGACCAGATATTCATTCTTAGATCTTTAGTGGAAAAGTTCCTAGAGAAGGGCAAGAAGTTGTATACAGCCTTCATGGATTTGGAGAAAGCATTTGACAGGGTGGATAGAGAAGGATTGTGGAAAGTATTAAGAATATATGGAGTGGATGGGAAGTTGTTGAAGGCAGTGAAGAGTATGTATGAGGGTGTTAAGGCTGCAGTGTGTGTGGATGGGAAACTGAATGAATCTTTCCATTTGAAGGTTGGATTGAAACAAGGATGTGTCATGTCTCCATGGTTGTTCAATCTGTACATGGATGGGGTTATAAAAGAGATACAAGGTCAGGCAGTGGATGTTGGAGTGGCCTTAGTGAGAGAGGGCAGTGTTTGAAAACTCCCTGTACTGTTGTTTGCAGATGATAATGTGTTGTTGAGTGAAAATGAAGGGGAGCTGCAAGGCTTGGTAGATGAGTTTGGGAGAGTGTGTAAGAAACAGAATCTAAAGGTGAATGTAAGGAAGAGTAAAGTGATGGTCTTCGAGAGAAGTGAAGCCAGTGAATGTACAGTGAGATTGGATGGGAAGGATATGGAGAATGTGAGTGCATTTAAGTACTTGGGTAGTGTGATGAGTAAGGATGGTAGTCTGGAGGGTGAAGTGCTCGAAAGGGTACAGCAGGGAAGGAAGGCTGCTGGTTCGTTGAAAGCAGTGATAAGAAACAGGGAGGTGAGCATGGAAGTGAAAAAGTTGTTACATGACAGTATTGTGATACCAACTCTGACATATGGAAGTGAAGCTTGGACCCTGTTGGAAGGACAGAAGTCAAGAGTGAGAGCAGTGGAAATGAGTTATTTGAGAGGAGCATGTGGAGTCACATGGAGAGACAGACTAACAAATGAGGAAGTGAAGAAGCATTGTGATGTGGATGTGGAAGTGATAGGAGAAACACGTTGGGGTGGTTTGGGCACGTGGAGAGGATGGAGAGTGAAAGACTGACGAGGAGAGTGTATGTAAGTGAGGTGGAGGGGGGGAAAGGGAGGGGGAGGCCAAAGATGAGATGGAGGGATGGAGTGGAAAGGTACATGAGAGAGGGGGGTGTGAGTTGAGAGAGGGGGGTGTGAGTTGAGAGCGGGGTAGTGAAATGGTGGGGGACAGAGTGACATGGAGGCGATTTGTTTGTGGCCACCCCGTGCGGGATTGAGGTGTCTGGCAATAGATAGAGATAGATATGTGGGAGACCTTCCTCTACCCCCAGCCAGGTGGTGACACTGCCTGACCCAGTGCTACCCCCCCCCCTCGGGGGGTGCGCCATTTTCTCGCAACTCGCCTGTTAGCAGTGACCTGGCCAGTAAAGACACATAGCACCACGGTCTCTCTGACAACAAAATTCAAGGTGAAAGTAATTCCTGATGTGGAAGAAAAAGATTACATGGCACCAGAGTTAGTAATGAACAGAAGTAATGAGGAGGTAACATCGCCAAGGTAGGTGCAGTATGCTAATATATTCGGTGAGGGAACAACGCTTATATCACCTATATTAATGTGTGAAAACCAATATATTCTTGTACTACATAAAAATCAGTACCAAATAAATACATATCTATGAGGCTGAGTTGTTTTGGTTACATTTCCCTCGCATAGGGAGCATCTTTTATCGAGCGTGACGTCATAGAAAGTAGTATCCAGGTGAGGAATCTCTCACCTGTTTAGGATATTTTTTACTTCAGGTGAGCGCTCTCTCACTGAATTTTAAAGTTTCTCACCACAAGTGGTGGTTTGAGCTAATAAAAGCCAACTTGAAAATTGGTCGGATTCTGGGGATGGGTTGGGTAAATATGCGGTCGGGAGGGGGCGGGTTAAATTTAGGCATAAGCAAGATCCTTGTTCATAAATATTGTACTGCTTTGACTTTACTATACACCAATACATCATCCTCTTACTTTTTCTGAACTCAAGACAAAACTTATAAGAGCTTTTCTCATGAGACTTACACCAAGTTTGCATCATCTGCAAACAGTACCGAGCTCACTTCCCACCTGTGCATGTACGTGACCACAACCTTTTCCCATGACCCTTGCATCTACCTACTTCAATAACCGAGGTATGAACAATGAAGTCATAAAAATATACATACCAATGCTAAAGCACCATCTTTACCTCACCTGCCAACTGCCCACCCACAATCAGACACCCTGCTATACTTACCTGATCAAGAAAATTCACAGTTTTCAGAGTTTTCTTCACCTCAGTTTAATTATTACTGCTGTATTTTTTTTATTACACAAACTGGGATTTGAACAAAAGTTGAGCAACAGTACCTGACTCTGTTGGGAAGTTAAATAAGAGGTCTTCATGGGGGGAGGCAAATACATAGGACTTGGAGGCCAGGCGGCAGCATTCTGTCTTTGTGTCAATGGGGATCTCCAGCACACACGTTCCACCTGTAAACAATACATAAATGCATACAGTAAGTACAACACATAAGCAAAAAAGAGAAAAACAGTACAGTATAAGGTAAGGTAATACCTTATTCATTAAATGAACACTGGAAGAGCAGCTGTTGGAGTCACTTGTGAAAATAAAAATAAGTTAACTGATCGAACCATTCATTCACTCGATGTGCCCTCAAGAGACTCAACTCTGACTGGCAAGCCAAATGGTTTCCTGCAGCCAAGGAAACTATTTTTAAACTTAATGCTACATATAAAATGTAACCAAATGATGCCCCGTGGTCAAATGAATTAAGGTGTTCCAACAAGATGGGGTCAATATGAGTTACTTTCAAGGACTGGTTGGCGCTTACTGCTAACATAATGCCACTCTAAGGTGAGCAAAGCTGGTCACCTTTACCTTAACTGCTGGAAATGAATAGCCTTGCCCCCACGCTCCTAACAGGACAAAAACAGAATGTGGTAGATGAAGGCGACCATCATCCGCTCAGTGTAGTGCTGCCTACTTCTTCCTTCACATTTAGCATTCTTTATCTGTCTGCCCTCCTCTCTTCCTATTTTGCCCATCTGCCCTGTCATTTTTTATTACTCTTCTTTTGATTTTAGGTGGCTTTACACTAAGTGACAAGCCTAGTGGTTTCCTGTAAGCCAACTCATAAGTGTTCTCTACATGTAAACAAGTGGGCTGGAGGAGGGTTAATGCCCCTCCCCGTACAAAAACTAACTCTAAGTCGAACAACCACCCCTTATCAGATTATGGCAGCCGGCTATAGATAGACAGAGACAGACAATATTCTAAGTTCAAGTTACAACTTAAAAAATAAATTAAATAAATCTTTATCAGGTGTGGCACATATATCACCCTTATAAGTGCAACAGATGCAACAGGTTAATTCAGGCTTCTAAATTCAGTGGAAAGGGTCGAGACAAGTGGGTAGGACAGTGGTGTGTGGGAGGCCACAAGGTAAGTACACCCAACCCTTGGCTATCGCGGGTTTCGCTACAGTGCCTGTATAAAAACCTACCCAAATAACTTTATTGCGCACCAAATGCCTGCTATCACGCACCAGAAGTCTTAATTTTTTTTGAAAAAGGCCGGGTTCTGGAGCTCTGCCCAACCAACAAAAGATTCACTTGGTGATTGGTCGCGTGACATCAGCGCCAGCCGAGCACTGACTGGCCGCTCGACTGAGTCTCCCCCGCCGCCCGCTAAGCAATTCAAGTGCTCGTCCTCAGACCGCAAACAGTGACAGCGAGAATAGTAACCTTTTTTGTGATATTACAATGGCCAAATAACTCAAAATCAAATGGCCACCGGATTATGGCGTCTGGTAATTGATAGATAGATTACCCATAACCGTCTTCATTAATGACGGCGAATTGTCTTGTTATTATTGTGATGGTGAATTTGACTTGACGGCGAATTGTACCGAAACCATCAGTCCTTCCTGACGACTTCTTTATAGCTTTAATTTTTTTCCCTTCATTGTTCATGACTAAAGGCTTTAAAAAATAGTTTCACACTGCATTTTTTTTTTATGGGCTTCGAAACTTATTCCTGGCAAAATATGCATGATGCTAGACCGCCATCAAAAGGAATAGTAAGTTCTGTTTTTATTAACCTCTGATCTGCGGGGTCGTCGGAGGCGCGCTGGGCCATTCCCATGGGGATATTCGAGCTTCAACTGACTTTTTAAAAAATATTAGCCAAAAATCAGTTATTAGTCCTAGAATAATATAATTAAATATGCATATGGCACATACCTTCAGCTTTCTCCTGGGATGTTTTTTAGCACTCATCGACAACTGTAGGACTTGTGGAAACTTCTGAAGTTGGGTAACTAAGTCTCCACTTTACACTTCCCGACATCCCCTAATCTGATTACCACTGCCAGACATTATCACTAGAAACACAATTCAATGATTTCCAAGTAGTCTCGAATCCATACTAAAAAAAAAAAAAGACATTGTGAAAGCAACGTAAAATACAAGCGCGTACAAGCCTCCCACTCGCACTAATTCGCTGGTATTCTGTCATTTCTTACTCATATACACGCTCATACTTTATTATTTCTAGTACTTTATTACACTTATATATATCTAAAGTCCTTTACCGCTTCCCACACGATGTTTAGTAGGGGTAGAGGTCACAGGGCCTTTTATAATACGCGCAAAAGCAGCAGAAATGGAGGGGCTTCATTTCATCGTGAAGGACGAGAGCGAACTGACTGTATCTCGGTAGCCAAGAGCTGAAAATGTCAGCTGCTAATGTATATGCTAAGAAATAAGTCGTAGGAAGTCTAGACAATACATAATAAATTCGGAAGTTCCAGGTGAATATAAATATCACTCAGGCTTCTCCCTTCCTTTCTTATATACATTTATATTATGAGAGTAGCTCATATGCCATATTTCACAGGAAAAAAAAGAAGGGGAAATTAGCGAACGAGTGCAGGTTGGATGTTGCCAAGTGATAATTAGCCAATTCCAGAAGTATGGTACTATCAATTACCTTATTTTATATATATATATATACATTATTTTGTATAAGAATTGGGCATAGGGCTCGTTTCAATGGATGAAAACAGTGGAAAAATCCGGGGAAGATTTACTTAGCGCAGAGCGGCTAAGCAGATGACACGAGAGGGTAATGGAGGGGAGGTAGTAAGGGGAGTCTTGAATGAGGGAAAATGGCTAAACTATCAACAATGGATGGGACAACTGATGACATTAGCAGCTCTGACTATTGTTGGACACTGGCAGTGCTGATAGATGATACAAGTCACCACCTGAAACCCAGGGCGAATTAAAAATAACAGTCACTCAAGTGACGCCCCGCGGTATGATCCATTACACCCGACCGTCACGAACGTGACGACCCGTGGTTAAGGGGTTAACCCTCCGCGTAAATCAAACAAATCAAAGTCAAATGGCCACCTGTTACGGAATTATGGCATCTGGCAATAGATAGATCACCCATAGCTGTCTTCATTAATGACGGCGAATTGTCTCGTAATAGTTGTCACAGGGAATTTGACTTGACGGCGAATTGTCCTGAAACCATCAGTTCTTCCTGACGACTTCTTTATATACATACATACATATACATTAATCCCTCCACTATCCGAAGTAATAGAGCCAAAGGCATGTCCGGATAGTGGTCTTGTCCGGATAGTGGCCCTGAAGCTCCAGCACTGGTCATTCATGGCCCTAACCTAACCTAACCTAAATCAGAAAACCACCTCCCTACCTCCCTACCGGACATGCAAAGCACTTATTTAAGTCCCTTTTCACATAAATAATGCACACAAAGCATGAATTAACTGAATTTTAACCAAAAAATGATGATTTAGAGGTGAGTAAGGCATAGGTGCTCACAACTTGCCAGCAAGTGTAAGTAAGTATCAGACATGGAAATCACTATGAAAATCACCCTTTCTCACACCATATGCATTAAATAATAGACACAAAGCATGAATTCATTGAATTTTAACCCAAAAATGATGATTTTGAGGTAAGTAAAGCATAGATGTTCATGAGTTGGCAGCTTAGTGTAAATAACTATCGGACGTGGCAATCACTATGAAAATCATCACTTCTCACATCTTATGCACTAAAATATGGGATACAAAGCATCAAATAAATAAATTGTTACCAGAAAAAGAGTTAGGTATGGCAAAGCTGTTCACTGTTCACCAACAGCACCAGTCTTTCTTGACCCTAACCTAACCTAAATCAGAAAACCACCTACCTACCTCCCTCCTGGAGATGCATAGCACTTAATTAACCCTTTCGCACACGGTAAGTTTTATTAAGTTCCATGGCTCACGATTTTACTCCCCCCCGCGCTCCACTGGCAGCCTGCGATATGCAAATTACATGTATTCTTGCCTCATTTTCGCCACCCAAACCTCAAAATGTTGCCCTGAAACTCACATCATCTTATTCATCATCTTATTCGCCGATGTTTGTTCTAGCTGATAAGACAAAAGAAAAACCAGAAAAATACGAATAAAAGTAAACAAGGCTGCCGTGAATAAACATTTTGGAATGTTGATCTCACTTCCCAACATTGTCGTTTGAGTGTTTTCCATCATAAAGAAAAATTTTCTTAAAAGTTTTGATAGAGAATTTCACTGGCTTTCTAATGAGGTATGTCTGGTTGTGATGCGATTTGTAGTTTTCAAGAAAATAGCCAAAAACTAAAAGCCATTTTTGTAAAAAAATTGATTTTTGTCCAGGGAGGTATACTGCAGAAGTTTTCTTGCACACCTTATGTTTTTATTACATAATCTTATGTAGAATTTCATAACCTTTCTCCTGATACCTTTTTGTTTTGATACGCTTCATAGTTTCCGAGTAAATCGCAAAAAACTACATGGTACTCGCAGCCGCGGTGCACTTTCGTCATGCGTGCACAATAACTGCCTACGTAACAACAACTTTTCATTAGAGAAATTACATAGTTATGTCCTGTACATATGTTGAATTCACTGATCTTTATCATGGTTCTTACAGGAAATCGCTACGTTCAATAATTTTGGAGTAAATGGACGACAAAGATAGAACACTCTTCCTCGCCCGCAAGCGAGATAAAAACGCTCAATTTCCCTACCTCACGAATACTTACATATTTTCGCTCGTTACGTTTTATTATTATTATTTTTTACTCAAATTATACACGAGAAATATCATAAGCTCTTTCATAGTGCTCTCAGTAACTCGACATTTCCACTAGTCTTTTTGCTAAAGCTGAACTTTCTTCCATCTCATATGTGTATATGAAAAAAACAATACTTATTTGTGAAAAAAAAATATAGAAATATAGAAACAGGTCAATGTACAAATCAACAAAATATGGATAACTCACTTGCTCCAGAGGTGTTGAGCTGCTGGCAGGAACTTGAAGGAATTGAAGATGAGTTAGGTAGTGTGTGTTTTGTGTGTGTGTGTGTATATGCGTGCGTGTGTGTGGCGTATTCTCTGTTCCTTGCACCACGTTTGCTTAACACATGCGATGCACACAGTAGATTTCTCCACGAACATTCGCTGCACGACATACTTATATAATGTCATATATGTGTCGCTGTGTGGCATATTTTCTAGTCTCTGACCATTACGTAACTTTCCGCTGTCAGTCAATGCACACAATATTTCTCAGTGAACACTCGCTGCACTATTTTATACATATATTTCACACTGAACCATATGCAATATAAAACACTATCACATGATTCCATCCCAGCCTTTTCTGTTATTCCCTTCCCTACTGTATGGCGTAAGAGACCGCCTGTTCCCTTAGCAACTAATCCATATGTCTATGTTATCTCTATGGCATAACATAATGTCTGCTATGGTAGGTCAGTTGTTTCACTAATCCAGGCACTATATGTTTCACAGATATAAGTAATGGCTTCACAATAAGGGTAAAATACATCACTTTATGGGCAGGGTGAGTGGAAACCCCGCTATAACAAACCAGATTCTGCCTCTAGGCCTAACGGCTGACAACGGGCCCCAATGCTTTATAAACAATATATATCTATGTTCAATAGACACAATCACTTCACAGTATAGTAAAAAACACTGTACAGTCACAATATTTCAATAATGGCTCCAGAATCGGGTGGGAGGGGGAAAATGGCAGATTTAATGGGGCAACACAACACAGCACGACCCTAATGTCTGGCTGCTAGTGGAGCACTGATATTCTATCACTACGTACAGGCACATAGGAGTCATTGCAGTGTTGCCAAAGTCTTACCTCGGGAGAGACACATGGCTGCTAGAATGCTACAAAATTTGATGCAAATCGACCGAAAACTTCTATCTATCTATCTATCTATTGCCAGACACCATAATCCCGTAAGGGGTGGCCATTTGACTTTGAGTTATTTATTTTACGGGGAGGGACACTAACCCTCCACCAACCCACTTGTTGACACGTAGGGAGCACGTATGGTTTGGTTATATGGTTACCACCCAGCGTTGTAAATGGTTTCTTGGCTTACAAGAAACCATTTGGCTTGTCACTCAATGTAAAGCCACCTGTAAAGGAAAGAAAAGCAGTAAGAAGTGACAGGAAAAATGGGAGAAGTAGGAAGAGAGGAGGGCAGGCACAGAAAAAGAATGATAACTTATTTTTTGGTTAATTTTTTTAGCGTTTTCACGCGATTTGCGGTCCTGTGCTTTGGCACACCACCCAACAAGAACGCAAATTGCGGTACCGTGCACGAAAGGGTTAAGACCCCATTCACATAAATAATTGGCACAAAGCATGAATTAATCGAATTTTAACCCAAAAATGATGATTTTGAGGTGAGTAAGGCAGACATGATTGTTACTGAGAAAATCACTTTTTCACAGCCTATGTACTCAAATATGGGACACAAAGCATGAAGTAAATAAAATGCAACCAGAAAAATTATGATTTAGAGGTGTGTGGGGCAAAAATATTCACCAGTTGACTAGATAGTGAACATATGTAAGAGACATGGTAATCACTGAGAAAATCCCCTCTTTCACAGCCTGTGCACTCAAATATGGGACACAAAGCATGAAGTAAATAAAATGTAACCACACAATGAGGATTTAGAAGTGATTATGGAAAATATTTAGCAGCTGACAATGTTTACTTACAGTCCATGATTGTTGTTTACCCCCATCTCTAAGGTTTTTACAGTGGTCATAATTGCTCTTGAAGCATGTCCAGTAATCCAGTGTTTAACTACACTTAATCCTTAGCACTGTGACTTTTGATTATTTAAACAAGAACGAAAATACTGCAAACGATCAGACAGCCATCCACTGTTCACGGGAGCTGAGACAGAACTAGCAGGAGGGAGATTGAGCGCGAAGGGAGCTAGTCGGCACGGGCGGGAAATTCAAACTGACGTGGTCAGAAAAAATTGTTTTTTTTTTGGAGGGGGGGGGCCATCACCCCACAATATCCGAATAGTGATGAATCCAGATAGTGGACGTCTGGACAGTAGAGAAATTACTGATATATATATATATATATA
>JAGKTI010031055.1:0-12230 GCA_018397915.1 Birgus latro
CTTACTAATCTTTTCACCTCTCTCCTCCTCACTACATATAACTCTCTCGTCTGTCTCTCAGCTTCTTCGTTGCCCCTGTTCCTCATCCACTCATTATATGCTTTCTTCTTTTGTGCCACAGCCTCTCTCACCTCTTCAGTCCACCATGCTGTTCCCTGAACCCCCTTTCGTCTTCTCTTCACCCCACACACCACCTCACATGCTGCACAGATTTCTTCTGTGAATACCTTGCACACACCCTCCACGTCCCCCATCTGCTTCAATCTATATTTACCCAATCGCTCCTCCACAAAGACCATATTCAGCAATTCTTCTTCTTGTGAATGAAATTATTCCCAGGCCTGTAGGTCATGGTGGCAATAAGTAATGACTTGAGGACAAGGACAAACGTTTGCTGCAAGAACAGGATTTGTTTGTGCATCAGCCCACGGCCCCTACTATAGCTTTGCTCTCAGCATGATAACTCCTCCCTTACTATATAAACCAGACACAGTGGTGTCCATGGCATGCCCTATGGCACTACCACTGAGTCCTTTTCTAGTATCCTTGGAAAGATGCTTGGCAGGGGTGGATGAGGCAAAAGTCCACCTGAGGCTGGAACGGAATCGGACGAGAAGGGTTGAGAAAAGATCGTCTTACACCTAGCAAAGTCACAGAGACGACTGAGGTACGGTTGGCTCAGCTGGTGGGAATCCTCCCCTAACTTTCAGTGATGAGATAAAGTGGTAGCCACTTCAAACTGTGGCGCAAAAACAAGTGCAGTTCGGACTGACACCGGGTGCCACCCGGCCACCGATTTCTTGACAGTTCCGACCGACACCAGGCGGTCAAGGGTTAATGCATAACTATCTTACAGGAAGAAGTTATGTTAGCGTAAAATAACTCTGATCAATCTGACTTCTGTATGATATACTGTACTTCTCTGATGACAATATTCTTACAATAGGGATTATGAAGGTGTCCCATTTTCTGACAGCCATATGTAAAATCCAAGATGAAAATGCACCATCTTTTGCCTTTTATCCCCCTTGCTGCTGAATGCAGTCTAAAATACAACATGCAAGCTAACCATGAGCAATGCTCACAACTGTTCCACAAATGACCATCTCAAACTGGGGGCTTTGCAAACAACTTTGCTTTCTCTAGTTTACAGTGTAAGAACTTTACTTTTCATATTCTGTTTTCACATTCATTTTTTAGTGGTAGGTGGTGGCGACCATCATCCACTCACTTGATGTAGTGCTGCCTACTTCTTCCTTACCCTTTATTATTATTTTTCTGTGCCTGCCCTCCTCTCTTCCTGTTTCTCCCATCTTTCCTGTCACTTCTTATTGCTTTTCTTTCCATTACAGGTGGCTTTACATTGAGTGACAAGCCAACTGGTTTCCTGTAAGCCAAGAAACCATTTACAATGCTGGGTGGTAACCATATAGCCAAACCATACATGCTCCCTACGTATCAACAAGTGGGTTGGTGGAGGGTTAGTGCCCCTCCCCATAAAACAAATAACTCAGAGTCAAATGGCCACCCCTTACGGGATTATGGCGTCAGGCAATAGATAGATATATAGACATTCATTTTTTGGATCTTGTCCATCCCATTTACAAAAACGAGGAATGGAATAGTGATGACGATGACGATGATGATGATGATAATGATAATGTTGCATTTCAATGGAAACCATAAATCCTATTCTTCATCTGTTCTTTTTAAAATTACTTTTTAAAAGTGCTTCTCAATGTTTCTATATGTAGTCAGGTGTTACTATTTGCTGAATATCTTTACATTTAGCTACGGGGCATTAGAAAACTCATTTAAATTAGAAGATACTGCCACAGCTAACACACATTTCACACTACCTCAGTTGACAGTCACTCCTCAGAAACCCTACAACAAAGGTTGTAACACCATACTCTACTACAACACACACTGCAACATCTGACTGGGACACCACAAACTGTCCTATCTCTTGTTCCCAATTACATTAAGAGTTTTCTAATAAGCTATACATTGTACAGTATACACGAACCATTTTCTTTTTACATTACATAAAGAAAGAAAGTGCTTCTTTTAAACTATGGATCTTAACAACTGTTTGGTGTAGGATAATTGCAATTACGTCAATTGACTTTAACCTTGCAAGAGTGAACAAACAATTTTTTGTCATCTGCACTTACGTATGTAGGAATAATGCCGTATGAACTTACTGAAAATGGATTAAAATGATGACAGGCTTCTACAACTTAAATCTATACACCTTTACTGTTACAAAAATTCATTTGCCTCACCACATTCAAATTGAACCATATCAAATACTGTACTGCTGTAAAATTGACAAGTATCAAGTGTTTCAGCTGTTTTATTTTATGATATTTCTCGGGTCTTGCTACAGTCAAAGAAGAACCTTGTGAAAACGTGTTAAGAATATATCATTTATCTATGTAATTCGTTTCAAGGCTGGTACCAGCTATACTGGCATTTTTCCTACTTGTGTGTTATTACATTTCTATGCACGGTACTGTGATGGGTGTGGTGTGGTGTGGTGTGGTGTGTGTGTGTGTGTGTGTGTGTGTGTGTGTGTGTGTGTGTGTGTACAGTACAAATGAATCACAATGTTCAGTAAGATGGTAGTAACACATGCCTCATTACAATAAAGCCTCGATATGACAGACTTCGATACAGATACAGTGCACCCTCACACAATGCGAGTTTCTGGACGGCAAAAACCCTCGCATTCTATGATTTCGCATTGTGTGAACCAAAGAACTTATGGGAAAAATGGTATATAGTGGACAGCCTACCCAGGGCTTGGTCTTTGGGTCCCCTTCCAGCTTACTCTACCCTGCTAATACTTTGTCTAACAGTACTTTAAGCTGGCCCAACCAGTAAAACAACAAATAGAACACCATGTACCTTTATTTAAGTGACTTCTGGGCTTGTTAAGTAGGGAGGGGGTGGGTGGGTATTTAATGCTTGGGGTGTTTACTCTTGCCCCGCGGGGCAGAGCTCCCCAATGTTACTCTCACTGTCACAGCTGAGGTCTCATGAAGGTGCCGTAAAGCCTTCAAAGTCGACAGCCGAAACCAAGATGAACAGGTGAGTACTGCTAGGATGCTAAAACGGACCACAAGATGCGAGGTACAACATTCGTTCTCGCAGCAAATAAGTAGAAGTGTTTACCCAGGAACGGCTGACCAGCAGCCCGCCATTTTGAATCTGACTCATTGCCAGCCACTTGCCTTCATGTGATGACTCGCATTGTACAGCCCAACACTCGCAGAAATGGTGGGAAGTCCATTTTTGCCTTGTAATCATACAGTCGATTCGCATGTTGGGAAGTTCGATTTGCAGATTTTGCATTCGATAAAAATAAGCATTTTCTGGGTTGACCTCGCATTGTAGGTGATTCGCGTCGTGTGAATTCGCATTGTGTGGGGGTGCACTGTACCGGAATTCGCTTTTATTGGACTTGAGAAGCTGACCGGACTAAATTCTCATACACTGGGAAAGTCCGATAAAGCCAGAAGTGGTCTGGCATGCCTGACCTCATTCCGGAGCGCCCGTAGCGTTACTCACCACAATAAAGTAAATCAAAGATATTTATCAGTATACAGTATAGTATTATTATATATATTATACCATTTGATTATGGTAGTGAATGTATAATACAATACAGGTATACCCTGATTTAATGATGTAATTGGTTAGGTAAAACTCCATCGTTAGGTGGGGTATTCCATATCAGGGTACTTTTAATATGTAAAGTAATGGGAAGCGCTTATCAGCTTTGGGTCCCCCCCCCCAATCAAGACCAAAACCCACCTGAAACCTGAATGAGCCCCAAAACAAATCTAATGCCACTCTGGCCTAACAGCTGTAAAGGAAGCTAATATAAGTCTAACACCAGTAAATAACTCACAAAAACCAACAAATAAAATTTGTAAATCATAAAAAATTGGTTGGGAAATATCAAACACCTATCATCACTTACTTCTTGTAAGTTCATGTCCGGTCCTGGTCATCATCCCTGCTATCCCCCCCAAGGCTAGGGGACATGTGGTGCTCCTTAGCACTCACTTATCCACCTCAAAGTCCTCAAACCCCATTTCCGTGGAAGGGTCAGAGGGGGGGGGAAGCCTGGCAAGGTGGGATGATCGTAGCAGGAGACTGATGAACTGACTCTGGGTGTGGTGATGAAGTGCGATACGATGACTCAGGCGGTGGCGATGGGGTACGATACAATGGTCCAGGTGGTGGCAATGGGGTGTGATGTGTTGGCTCAGGTGGTGGCGATGGGGTGCAATTGGTTGGCTTTGGGGGTGGTGATGGAGTGCAATGCGATGACAGAGGAGGTGGCGAGGGAGACCAAGACAGTGGCCAAAATGGTGTGGGAGATGGAGGCTGGGACAAGGAAGGCTGCAATGGAGTGGTGGAGTGCAGCATTGGAGACACAGGAGACGGGGATCAGCTCGAGGTTAGGTCCAGCACTAGGGGCTGAGCACGTCCTCAGCAGGATGAGGCCCTGGGTGTTTCTATGCTGGTTGATGGCTGGGAAGATGCTCTGCTGGTTGAAGGCTGGGGAGATGATCTGCTCATCAAACGCTGGGGGGATGTTCTGCTTGTCAAGGGCTGGGGAGATCCTTGTGGCTCACTGGCATGGTGGGGGCCTGTTTGAAAAAGGCAGTGATTGTAGTCTGCCTGCCGCCCTCTTCTTTTCCTCCAACATCGTCCTCTACACCTTCATCCCCACCTCCAGCTGATTAGCTATGTCCCTGCTTCATCCTGGGAGAAGGTCATGTGTGCGTATCAGCGCAATGAGCTCGTCCAGCTTGGTCAGCATCTCCCTCAGAATTGTCATACTGAGGACTTGCACTTCAGGGACAATCTCCTCCTCCTGTGCCTCTTGGTGCGGATGCTGAATTTCCATATTAAGGAGCTCCTCGTTGCTGAGCTCCTCCTTGTGGCTTTTCAGGACTCCCTCCACACCCTCCTCGTCAGCCTTCCCGAAGCCTACCTCATGCGACATTCAACAATTTCCTGCTACACATGCTGCAACAGCAGGGCTTGCACACCCTCGGGAAAGCCAGTGAAGAAGTGCACGCACTCTGGTCACAGCTTCCGCCACACACCGTTCATGGTGGGCTGGCTAACTTCGCTTCATACTTCAGAGATGTTCTCTGTGGCATGGAATATATTATACCCTTTCTAGAACTTCTGCACTGTTATCTTATCGTTGCTGTCATAGGCCCTCACCAACTGCTGCATGGTGTAGCAAAGGTAATACGCTTTAAAAGCAGTGATCACCCCTTGGTCCACGGGTTGCAACAACGACGTGGTGTTGGGGGGGCATGAAGACCACTTCAATGTTCCTTGCCCATTCCTTCATCGTGGAAGGGTGGCTAGGAGCGTTGACTACCACCACGAGAAATGTCTTTGAGGACGTTCTCTTCCAAAAGAGCCCAGTCTCATCAAAATTCAAGACCTGCTTCGCACTGTAGCCATCCTCCGCAATGATGTGTTTCAACTCGTCAGGAAATGCCGCTGTCACTGTTTCTGCACTCGCCGCCTCACTGTACATCTTCACGTGGTGGAGATTAGCAAGCCTCTTGAAGCGGTCAAACCACCCATGGGTAGCCTAAAAGGTCTCGCTAGCATCTAGATCTCACCTCATCTTGATTTTATCCCATAGTGAGAGAGCCTTGGTGCAAATAACTGTTTGACTCATGGGTGTCTTCCTCCCATTCTGGTCCTTCACCCACGTGCGCAGTATCCACTCCAGCTACTCCATCGCAGGCTCTCTCTGGCAGATGATACGGTAGGCGGATAAGATAGCAACCTCCCCAGCAGCATCCTTAATGGCCTCCCCTTGTTAATGATGGTATAGACAGTTGACGGGCCAGGTGGAGAGACGAGGCGATAGTACACACACCCTTGCCATTTTCGTGACGCTTAAGAATATCTAGTTTGACTTCTGGAGAGAGAGTTTTACCCACACGCTTTGGGGGAACATCACCAGCACCAACACTAGCAGGCCACTTACCACCTCGACTAGGGCTTCCGCTAGCCCCACCATGTGCAGCACCCAGACCAGACATGATCACACTTATTTAGGCCAAAAATCACACAAAATCGCACTCCACACGATTGCTATCACCGCTCTACTCACAGCACTGCTCGTACTCAGTTACGGTGCACTATGATAGCAGCTTGCATAACGTTGGTGATGCAACACGATGCGTGGTGGGCCAGCACAAAAGAGTTCCTCACTCTGAGATGGCCAGTACGAGAAGAACGATATGGGTGAGCGACGGCTGTGGGGCCTGCACAAGTGTTTCTGTGCATCCTGGGAGGTGGGCGGGCTCAACTGGCCAGGGAAATGCATTTGATTCAAAATTTCGGCCTATTGCCTGTGGATGCGACATCAAAGGACCCATCGTTAAACCAGGGTGCAGCCATCGTCTAGCGGAGTATGGTGGTATTTGTACCCCCATCACTAAGCCGAGGTATCGCATCTAGGGGTATCGTATATCGGGGTATACCTGTACAGTACTGCAATGGTAGTGAAAACAGTTGGTGATGCCACGGTGAAAAACCATTGGTGTGATCCAGACTAATGTCTGATACATCGGAAAAAGTCCAGGTTAGAAGGGGAAAGTCCATGTGTCACTTTTAACCCCTACACCACAGGGTTCTCGGAGGGCCGTGCCATTCTTGCGGGGATATTCGTGCTCTGACTGACTTCTTAAAAATATTTGGGAAAAATCAGTTATTAGCCCTAGAATATTATAATTATATATGCATATGGCACATACCTTCAGCTTTCTCCTGGGATGTTTTATTAGCACTCGTCGACTACCGTAGGACTTGTGGAGACTTCTGAAGTTGGGTAACTAAGTCTCCACTTTACACTTTCCGACATCCCCTAATCTGAATACCACTGCCAGATATTATCACTAGAAACACTATTCAATGATTTCCAAGTAGTTTGGAATTCATACTAAAAAAAAAAACACTGTGAAAGCAATGTAAAATACGAGCGCGTACGAGCCTCCCACTTGCGCTAATTCGCCACTGGTATTCTGTCATTTCTTACTCATATACACACTCACACTTTATTATTTCTAGTACTTTATTACACTTATATATATCTACAGATCTTTACCGCTTCCCACATGATGTTTAGTAGGGGTAGAGGCCACAGGGCCTTTTATAATAGGCGCAAAAACGGCAGAAATGGAGAAGCGTCACTTCACCATGAAGGACGAGAGTGAAATGAGTGAACTGACTGTATCTCGGTAGCCAAGAGTTGAAAATGTCAGCTGCTAATGTATATGATACGAAATAAGTCGTAGGAAATCTAGACAATACATAATAAATTAGGTAGTTCCAGGTGAATATAAATATCACTCAGGCTTCTCCCTTCCTTTCTTATATACGTTTATATTACGAGAGTAGCTCATACGGCATACTTCACGGGGAAAAAAAAAAGCAGGGGAAATTAGCGAACGAGTGCAGGTTGGATGTTGCCAAGTGATAATTAGCCAATTCCAGGTGTATGGCACTATCAATTACCTTATTTTATATATATATATATATATTATTTTGTATAAGAATAGGGCATGGGTCTCATTTCAATGGATGAAAACAGTGGAAAAATCCGGGGAAGATTTACTTAGCGCAGAGTGGCTGAAGAGATGACATGAGAGGGTAATGGAGGGGAGGTAGGGAGGGGAGTCTAGAATGGGGGAAAATGGCTAAATTGTCACAATGGATAGAAGTACTGATGACATTAGCAGCTCTGACTATTGTTGGACGTAGGCAGTGCTGATAGATGATACAAGTCACCACCTGAATGCCCAGGGGAACTAAAAATAACACAGAGTCACTCAAGTGACGCCCCGCGGTATGATCCATTGCACCCGACCGTCACGAAAGTAACAACCCGTGGTTAAGGGGTTAATGGACTTCCACTTTTTGGGGACTGGTTTGGGTCCTAATTAGTCCATTATAATGAGGGTGTACTGTATTATTATCACCTACCACACAGTACAGTCAGAGTATATATTTCCTTTACACTGTCTCCAGACAAATCCCTAAAGAAATCCTGATATCCTCCTACTTTCTCTATTCTCATTTCAAAGCCAAAGGTGGCTGTTGCGTATATGTACGCAACGATCTATCTTCCTCTCGCGTTCCTGAACTTGATTCTTCTGAATTCTCTACTATCTGGCTTCGGCTTTCCTGTCATTCTCTGACTAAATATATCTGTGCTGTTTACTTATCTCCTAATTCTACTAAAAAAAATTCTTTGACTATCTTACATCTACGATGGAACACAATCTATCCATTTCTCCTTTTTCTAGGAGATTTCAATGTTCACCACCACCTTTGGCTCTCCTCTCCTTTCACTGATCCACCTGGTGAATAAGCCTACATCTTTTCTATCCTTAATGACCTAGAGCAGCTTGTACAGCACCCTATCCATATCCATGACTGCCTTGGAGAGAGTTCCAACATATCTGACCTTTTCCTAACAACTAATCCTTCTGCTTACACTGTTAATCTTTTCTCTCCATTGGGCTCCTCCGATCTTAACCTTATTACCTCAACCTGTCCTATCGCTCCGGTACGGCCTGTGGACCCTCCAAAGAAACGCCACCTGTGGCACTTTGGAGCTGCAGATTGGGAGGCCCTCAGGCAGTACTTCTTTGATTTTCCTTGGAATGATTATTGCTTCCATGGCCGGAAGCCATCTGAGTGTGCCTTGCGCATTACAGAGGTTATTCTCTTGGGCATGGAAGCATACATTCCTTTCTTATATCCTCTGACTAATGCAAGAAAGCCTTGGTTTAATCACGCTTGTTCTAATACTGTCCGCAACAAGGAGAGGGCCTATAAGAGGTACCGGAGCCAACCCACCCCTGAATCACATGTTTTATATATTTCTGGCCGGAATCGTGCTACGTCTGTTCTTCACTCTGCTAAAAATAATTTCATCCGTGCTAAATGTTCTCAACTCTCCAACTCAAATTCTTCTCGCTCCTTCTGGCATCTTGCCAAAAACCTTTCTAACAACTTTACCTCATCATCCTTCCCTTCTCTTTTCTACTCTGATGGCTCTGTAGCTATTTCTTCTACTGATAAAGCAGATCTCTTCGCTCAGACTTTCTCCTCCAATTCCACCTTAGATGATTCCGGTTCTATTCCTCCATCACTTCCCCCCTCTGACTTCCTCTTGACTGACATTAAAATTTCTTCAGCTGATTTATTTTCTGCCATCACTGGCCTCAATACTAACAAGGCATATGGGCCTGATGGAGTCCCTCCTGTTGTCCTCAAAAACTGTGCTTCTGTGCTTACACCCTGCCTAGGTAAACTCTTTCGTCTTTGTCTATCAACTTGTACCTTTCCTTCTTGCTAGAAGATTGCTCTCATTCAGCCAGTCCCAAAGAAGGGTGACCATTCCCAACCCTCTAACTATCGTCCAATTGCTTTAACATCCTGTGTCTCAAAAGTTTTCGAGTCAATCCTTAACAGAAAAATTTTAAAGCATCTTTCCCGTCACGACCTTTTTTCTGATCGTCAGTATGGGTTCCGTCAGGGACGCTCCACTGGTGATCTTCTCACCTACCTTTCAGACTCCTGGTCATCCTCCTTTCGGGACTTTGGCAAAAGCTTTGCCATTGCACCTGACATCTCAAAGGCTTTCGATAGAGTCTGGCATAAATCTTTAATTTCCAAACTGCCCTCCTACGGTTTCTATCCTTCTATCTGTGCCTTCATCTCTAGCTTCCTTTCTGGTCGTTTTATAGCCGCTTTTGTAGACGGCCATCGTTCTTCTCCTAGACCTATCAACAGTGGTGTTCCTCAGGGCTCTGTCCTATCACCAACTCTCTTCCTTTTATTCATCAATGACCTTCTAAGCTGTACTTCTAACCCTATCCACTCATATGCTGATGATTCCACCCTTCACCTTTCCATTCGGTTTCCACAATGTCTATCTCAGCAGTTACTTCAACAAAAAAGGGATTAGGCTATGGCACACCTAATGTCTGACTTGGCTCGTATCTCTGATTGGGGTAAAAATAATCTTGTTATTTTTAATGCATCAAAAACTCAGTTCTTACACTTATCAACCCGACAAAATCTTCCTCAGGATTACCCACTAATGTTTAATAATGAACAGTTATGTCCTGCATCATCCTTGAACATGCTTGGGGTTTCATTCTCTTGGGATTTGTCTTGGAAAGAACATATTACATCTCTTGTGAAATCTACTTCCAAGAGATTAGGTGTGCTAAGTCAATTCCGAACTTTCTTTACCCTTGCACAGTTGTTGACCTTATATACGGGTTTTATTCGCCCGTGTATGGAGTACAACTCTCATGTGTGGGGAGGCTCCCCACATGTAGCTCTTCTCAACAGAGTGGAGTCAAAGGCTTTTCATCTCATAAACTCTCCTCCACTTACTGATTCCCTTCAACCTTTGTCTGTTCGCCGCACTGTTGCATCTTTATCTCTCTTCAACGGTTACTGTTCCTCTGAATTGTCTGCTTGCATCCCTCCACCTCTACGACAGGCACACAGTATCCGTCTAGCAACAAACTCTCATCCCTTTTCTGTCCAACTCTCTAATGCAAGAGTTAACCATTACTCCCAGTCCTTCATTTATGCAACTGGTCAACTCTGGAACTGTCTTCCTCTGTCTGTATTTCCTACTTCCTATGATCTCCAGTCTTTCAAACGCAATGTGTCCAGGCATCTTGAAATGAATGGATCTTGAATTTGGCTCTCTATTGTATTGTTTTTGCTTTTTCTTGGAAGGAACAGTATGCAGGCCTGTGGCCTTTGATTCCATCTTCCTTGCATTAAAAAAAAAAAAAAAAAAAAAATCAACAGCAATTTTGTCATTTCAGTAGTTTAAACCCTAGATGTGTAAAGGGATTAACGACCATGACTGCATGTAACGAAGAACGAAGTGCAGTATTTTGCATGTGCTGATGCAAACTTCTAATGAAGCATACAGTAAGCAGCACAGCATTTCTGGTTAACGTTACAGCACTCTACGATAAAAAAAATAAATACAGTAATCCCTCCACTATCCAACATAATAGAGGGGATATTGGTCTTGTCCGGATATTGGCCCTGAAGCTCCAGCACTGGCCATTCATGACCCTAACCTAACCTAACCTAAATCAGAAAACCACCTACCTACCTCCCTACCGGACATGCATAGCACTTATTTAAGTCCCCTTTCACATAAATAATGCACACAAAGCATGACTTAACTGAATTTTAACCAAAAAATGATGATTTAGAGGTGAGTAAGGCATAGGTGCTCACAACTTGCCAGCAAGTGTAAGTAAGTATCAGACATGGAAATCACTATGAAAATCACTTTTTCTCACACCATGTGCATTAAATAATGGACACAAAGCATGAATTCATTGAATTTTAACCCCAAAATGATGATTTTGAGGTAAGTAAGGCATAGATGTCCATGAGTTGGCAGCTTAGTGTAAATAAGTATTGGACATGGCAATCACTATGAAAATCATCATTTCTCACATCTTATGCACTAAAATATGGGATACAAAGCATCAAATAAATAAACTGTTACCAGAAAAAGAGTTAGGTATGGCAAAGGTGTTCACTGTTCACCAACAGCACCAGTCATTCCTGACCCTAACCTAACCTAACCTAAATAAGAAAACCACCTACCTACCTCCTCGACATGCATAGCACTTAATTAAGACCCCATTCACATAAATAATTGGCACAAAGCATGAATTAATCGAATTTTAACCCAAAAATGATGATTTTGAGGAGAGTAAGGCAGACATGATTATTACTGAGAAAATCACCTTTTCACAGCCTGTGCACTCAAATATGGGACACAAAGCATGAAGTAAATAAAATGTAACCAGAGAATGAGGATTTAGAAGTGATTATGGAAAATATTTAGCAGTTGACATTGTTTACTTACAGTCCATGATTGTTGTTTACCCTCATCTCTAAGGTTTTTACAGTGGTCATAATTGCTGTTGAAGCATGTCCAGTAATCCAGTGTTTAATTACACTTAATCCTTAGCACTGTGACTTTTGATTATTTAAACAAGAACGAAAATACCACAAACGAGCAGACAGCCATCCACTGTTCACGGGAGTTGAGACAGAACTAGTAGGAGGGAGATTGAGCAGGAAGGGAGCTAGTCAGCGCGGGCGGGAAA
>JAGKTI010031056.1:0-12230 GCA_018397915.1 Birgus latro
CCAACTGTCTCAATCTCTCCTCTGAATCATATATATATTCATTTATTTATTTATATTCTATAGTATACAAACACACACACAAGCACACACACGGGCGCTAATGGCCGGGTATTCAGGTTGGTCCCTGGAACTCTAAAAATGGGAGACAAAGGAGATTGTGGAAGAAAAATTACATTGGACTCACAGGAGAAGCCCCGCCATTACCACTGACAAAGGGAAGATAGGGAGGCGGGCATTTAGGCGACGAGGGGAGGTAGTGGTGGAATGGATAGAGTATTGGACTGTTGTACAAAACAACGCAGAGTCGAGATGAGAGTGGAACCTGGAACAGATTGATTTCATATTTCGCTGAAACAGCATTTTCTAATCTTCCACTTGATTTACCGAACGAAAGGCAGTTAATATGCCCCAAACAGGATAGCTGTTAGCGCCAAAGTTACGATACTTCTGGTCCTCAGGAAACAGACTCTCTAATCTATGTCTGAAATTAAAAACATTTACAAAGAAATCAAGTAGAGGACTTCGAAATGTTTTTTACTAGACAGTGTTCAGAACAGGTCCGTAGGAAGAAGAAGTAAACTGTGAGGGTGGGAGAAGGAAGGGAACAGTGAAGAAGATATAAAGAGGCGGTTAAGGAGAGGGAGTGAGGCTGTGAAATGGAATAAAGGATGCAATGGGTAAGTGGGAAGGAGGCAGTGAGAAAGTGCGAAGGAGGCGGTGAATAAGAAGGAAAAATGCAGCAACTGGGCCGGAAGCAGTAAATAAAGATAGCCAACAGGAAAACTTGAGTGACAGTGAGGGACAAAAAGGGATAATATCGGATGAGGAAGTAAGCAGTGAGTTGCTTGTGTTGAGGTACCCTAGTCTTTCAGTCCGTGCAGACCTGTCAACCACAAGCAAGCAATTGCCTCCTGCAGGGCCGCCCCAAGATAGTTTCTAACTCCTTCATTATGATGGGCATCTGTAAAATGAAAAAGGATTATCGTCTGGAGAAAACAAGAATGACATATAAAAGACATTGATAGCCCTGTTTCCATCCCTAATAGCCAGTGCTTTTTTGCCCCTGACTCATTGCCTTCTTGCTTTGGACAACACCTCGCTGTGGCGGGGGTAAAGCCATCACAATTATCCCAGCGCCACAGTGGGGTTCGTCTACAACATGAAGGCAGCGGAAAAGAGGCACAAGAGCAGTGAATAATATGGTAGGAAAGAGGGCGATAAGTATGTTTTATCTGCTTTCTTTGTTTTCTCCAGTCGATTTTTTCATCGTACAAGATACTTATGATAATAAAGCGATCAGAAATAGACTCAGCTTGTATACTGATATAACTGAAAGTTCTTGCTCACTTGTACTGAAGGTGACACGAGGAATGACAGAGATAAGTGGGTGATCATACGAAGAAAACAGTATTATGGGTTATGCGTACTATTAGTTCAGTGGAACACTTTATATTTCACTTACTGTGACCTCATAAAGAGAATGTTGATTCGTACAGTATAAGGCTACCAGCATGAGAGAGGGATAACTGTGGCTATTGCTCTCCCTAGAAGAAAAAAGGGCTAAATTCAGCCAGTGGACCTAATAATTAATGTTTCTGATATAGATGCTGATTTCTTTAATGCTATGTTCAATGATTCGTTATCCCTGTTAAGCCATCATCAGTACTTAGAAAAATCAGGCTGCACTTTCATTAAGCGACTGTTTATCAAACCAAAAGATTATAATTACAACACAACATTCTATCAATCTGTCTATAACCAGACGCCTTAATCCCGTAAGGGTTGGCCACAAATAAACCGTCTCCGTGCCGCCCTATTCCCTTCCATTATGCTGCCCTCCCCCCGAATTCACAAGCCTATCTCTCATATACTTCTCAACTCCATCCCTCCATCTCATCTATGGCCTCCCCTCCCTGTCACCCCCTTCACCTCACTTACATACACTCACCTCGTTAATATGCACTCTCTATGTTAATCTCTCACTCTCCATTCTCTCCACATGGCCAAATCACCTCACTGTCTTTCTCCTAAAAATATCTACATCCACATCACAGTGCGCATTCACTTCCTCATTTGTCAGTCTGTCTATTCATGTAACTCTACATGTTCCACTCAAATAACTTTTTCACTGCTCTCACTCTTGACTTGAGTCCTTCTAACAAGGTCCAAGCGTCGTATCCATGCGTTAGAGTTGGTGTCACCACTCTGTCATGTAGTGACTTTTTTACTTCCATGCTCCCTCTACTATTTCTTATCACTGGTTTCAAAGAACGAGCAACATTTCTTCTCTGTTGTACCCTTTCAAAGCGTTCCATCCTCTAAACTTCCATGCATACTCACCACGCTACCCAGGTACTTAAATGCACTCACATTTTCCATTTCCTCACCATCCAGCATCATCATGCATTCAGTGACTTTAGTCCTCTCGAAGACTGCAACTTTATTCTTCCCTATATTTCACCTTTAGATTCCGTTTCATACACACTCTCTCAGTCTCATTCATCAAGCCATGCAATTCCCACTGTCTTCCCTTAACAATACATTATCATCTACAAAAAAAGAAAACAGGAGGTTTCCAGATGCTGCCCTCTCTCATTAGGGCCACTCAAACACGCACTTCCCTACTTTGAATCTTATTTATAACTCCATCTGTACACAGATTGAACAACCATTAAGACATGACACATCCCTGTTTCATTCGAACGTTCAGATAGAAAAATTTACATTGTTTATCATCCAAACGTACTGCAGCTTAGCATTCAACCGCTTTCCAATTACTTCATTTTTCTTAACATTTTCCACATTCCTTGTCTATCCACTCTGTCATATGCTTTCTCCAAATCCATGAAGGCCGCATGCCATTTCATTACCTTCCCTAAAACCTTTTCCACAAAGTACATTATGAATATCTGATCTACACAACCTTTTTCCTTCCTAAGTCCTGTTTTTCTCAAACAACATCCTCCTTTATTTCCCTAACTCTGTCAGTAAGAATCCTACCATATACTTTTCCTAGTACATTAATAGGACAAATGCTCATAGGATTGCCACACACACTCTTGTTCCCCATTTCCTTTGTACAAGGGAATAATTACATTTAAATTCCAATCCTCCAGGACTCTACCTTTCTCCCAGGCCAACCTGCACATCTTCCATATCCACTTTACTACTGTCTCTTCCTCTTGCTTCAGTATTTAACCACAGACTTCCATCAGTTCCGGGGACTTTCCCCATTTAGACTTTCACATTGCCTCCACCACATCCATCCTACTGATCTCTTCCTTTCTTCTCATTTTCCTCCTTCTCCCAGCCATTCTAAAGCCACTATATGCGCATTACTTTCAGTCTGTATCTTTAACAGTTCCGAAAAGTGTTCTCTCCATCTGCTCACTTCTTCCCTCTTCTCCACCAGCACTCTGCCATTTTTACCTTACACTCCCTTACTACCATCTTTATCACCCCCTATGGCTCTCCTTTCCCCCTTCCACAACATTGTCTTACATTCACTGGATATTACAGTCGAATTCCTTCTAAACTCTTCATCCACCCTCTTCCTCCTCGCCCACTCTATTCTTTGCATTTCTCAGTTCTTCTCTACATTTAACTCTATTCCGTCCCATAACATCTTCCGTGGATCTGCTTCCCATTCACTCACTAAATGCTTATTTTTTTTTTCTTTTTTAATTTGTCACAGCTTGTCTCACCTCTTCATTCCACCATGCTGTTCCTTACACCCCTTTTCGTCTTCTCTGCACCCCACACACCACCTCACATTCTGCACAGATTACTTCTGTGAATACCTTGTACACACCTTCAGCCTTCCCCATCTGCTCAAAATAATATTTACCCAATTGCTTCTCCACCTCACTCTTATATTCTGTCTAGTTTTCAGCATTTTGCAGCCTTGTCACCTTCCTTGTATAGATTGCTTCCTCCTGCCATTCTCTACTTTTGTTTATCCATCAAAATTTTTTCGTCACTCTCACCACAACCAATGGTGGTCAGAGGATCCACTTCCCCAACCCCTGTATACTCTCACATCCAGCACATATCTTCTCATTCTTTCATCCACGCAGACATACTCAGTCATTGCCTTCCTTTCATTCAGTTCACCGTCCACCCTTCACATCACTGGCCATGAATACCTGTGAATCATTTTGTGCCAAAAGAGGGTACTGGTGTCACCAATCTTTTCCCTGCACAAATGTCTACTACAGCCCTACCATTCTCCTCATCTTCTACAGGCACACCCCACTCAATCTGTTTTTTTATACTGAGGCGAAGATGCACTTGACAGGTTGGTGACAATTGGCTGAATGCAACTTGTCCAAATAACATTTACTAACTCAAATTTCCCCCTCATATATATGTTGTCAATTAATAATGCTAAGGAGTAAAGAGATCATGAAATAATGTTGCATTCAGCTAGTCATCACAAACCTGTCAAGTGCATCTTCGCCTCGATGAAAAAAACTGAGTATACCCCATCCACTGTCACATTCCCTACTTATCAATTCGTATCTCCTATCAAAAACACTCTCACAATCCTCTCAAACTTTCCTATGCATGCTCCCACATTTGCCCAAAACTCATCTTTCACTCTGTTTACATTGTCCTCTGTCGAAGCATATACACACACAATTGTCCACGCTTGTATTCATACTTTTAATTTTACCCACACAATCCTTGGATCATCTGATTTATACTCACACATATTCTCCTTCCAGCTCTCGCACACAGCAATACATACACCCTCCTTTACAATCTCATTCTCATCTACCCCCTAACATATACCCGATCTGTTTCCCCAATCTCTCACAATCTCACAATCCTCAATTGGTCTCTGTCAAACCACATATGTCCACTTTTTTATCCTCAAGTACCGAGACAATCTCTCTTTCACCTCATCATTCGCACCTCTCATCTTCCACGTTGAAATCCGCACCACGTCCTTTGTCCGGTCCTTGGTCGCCACCTGTCAGTCAGTCCTGGTCCTAGGCATTTTGTTTTTTATTTAGTTGTTCGCCGGGGAGGGACACTAGCTCTTCGCCAACCCACTTGTTGACACGTAGGGAACACGTATGGGCTGGTCAAAAAGTTACCACCCAGCGTCATAAATGATTTCTTGGCTTACAGGTTGCCTACATTTTCCTTCACCTTTATGATTCTGTTTCAGTGCCTACCCTCCTCTCGTCCTATTTTTCCATCTTTCCTTTCACTTTTATTCCTCTTCTTTCCATTTCAGATGATTTTACACTGAGTGACAAGCCTAACGGTTTCCTGTAAGCCAGGAAGCCTTTTACATCGCCCGGTGGTTACCATATAACCAACCAATACGTGTTCCCTACGTGTTAACAAGTTGGTTGGTGGAGGTCAGTGCCCCTCCCCACAAAAATGATATACTATAATCAGAAACAATCTGCATGGCCTTATGTTGCAACAGAGGTCTCTGCCAAACTGGGTAAAATCGACTGACGGTGGGAAAACAAAATAGTCATCTTTGTAGTTAATGAGGCCTTGTAGTAGAAGAAAAGTACATCGCGTTAAATATACAAAACAAAAAATCAGTAATTCATTCATGGAGACTGTTCTGTGCTTGCTACTTCCTAACTATTTTGTCAAATGTTAAGACGGATCTCTTATTGTGAACTGATTTGGTGTTTTTTCAACTCATTTCAACAGTTTGTATAGCTATTTTTTTTTTTACTAGCTTAAGATGAAGCACTACTACTGAAAGCATTCGCAATGCATATTAATCATCTCTCGTCATTCCAGCTTTTCGTTTTTGCGATCTGACTTTCATATTGTTTTCCAGAACTCCCCTTATCACTGTTTTCATCTTACTTCTCTACTCCATGGCATGAATCCTCTATCATCTCCAGTGTTCAATTCTCCTTCCAACATATATGACAGCAATCATGGGCCTTTGTTCTTTTATTGAATATTTTGTACTATTACTTAAATTTGCATCACAAAAGGAAGAGGGACTAAAATAAACACAGATATTCGCATCACAAGACTAGTAGTTTCCATATTTAGGGTTTAAAAAACGGCGTCGTATAATGGAACTAGAATGCACTTATAGAGCCCATACCTACGTCACTGCCAATACAATCTGCTAATTATTTCTTCATCCGGATCTGGATTCACCAAAAAACCTAATTAGCTTTTCTTTGACTCCCTGTCCGCCTACCCACCTGATGTCACTGAAATCCGATAACAACTTTTCAGATCTCTTGTGCACAAAGAGACAGACACGGGCGAATACGGAGCATCTTCCATCTTCTTTGGCGTGGGTAAAAAGGTGTTGAAACTAATGGAAGAGGCAGAAGCATAGAATAAAGAGGTGGCAGAGGGAGAGAGAGGGAGGCTATAGGTAAGAGACACAAACAGCAACAAAAAGGTGAAAGAATGAGAGAAGGAGTGTGAAAAGGATGGATGTGTAGTGAATGAAACATGGAAGTGAAGAAACATGAAATTAAACGACAGGCATTCCGTGTACCATCACCGTATTGACATCAACAGTACCAATCTCTCTCTCTCTCTCTCTCTCTCTCTCTCTCTCCCCCCCACCCCCCCCCTCCCCCCCCCCCCCACACACACTTAGCATCAAATATCGTGTGGTTCTGAATGATACAACGAAAAATGAGTATGGTGTTAAGTTTCAGCTGTGGCGAATATTAGGGTAGTTCTGAGTGCACTGTATGGTGTGTGGTGACGAGAGTGATTAATGTTGTGATGATAAGGGGATGGGTAACATAAACGTGGTATATTCTGCAGTCTTGCTGGTCTTCCCATGTTTTGGCTTGTTTCAGAGGCACATTTTTTCCTGGTTCGGTCCTCTTGTATCGGTCTTCCTTTCTACCATTTTTGCCAATCTCTCTCTCTCTCTCTCTCTCTCTCTCTCTCTCTCTCGAACTCCGTACCTAATATTTACCTCTGACTACTCTCTTTCTCACCCTATCTTCCCTGCTCCTATGCCCATTCTCTCTTTTATCAGCCTCATTCTCTTAAGCTCATCTTACACCTTATCTTTTCCTCACTCCCTCATAACCCCTCTCTCACTCATCTACCCCACTCACCTGCCTCACTCTCATCCTCCCAGCTTCTCTTACGAACACCATATATCATGGTGGTAAACACTTGCTTCATCGCGGCTGACGTGATGAAAGATGTGAGGCGGTCTACCCGGAGGGAAAATGTATAACCTGGGATACAAATGGCTGAAGATGGCCACACAGAACTTAGCATATCATGTACTCTGTTTTTATGTTATTCTTGCTGTCTCCACAGACTTTTTCTGAACTTAAATGAACCTTGTGATGTAGAGGTTCATGAAAAGCACATCTGACACCTCTTCAGCTGCGTAAAATAATCTGGTCGTAATAAAAATGAAGGTACAAGATATGGAAGTGAAATGGTAGAGAATCTCAGGGAGACGAAATATTGCAGGGGAATGTTTTCATGTAGAAAGTAGACAAAACTGCAAGTCTGTTAACACCATCACGTGGCAAGGTAAGTAAAGTCACTCACAATAGAGTAAAAAACAGCATGAGGTAAGGCACGACAGACTGACTAGAACAGAGGTTATGTGATGGATGTCTGTGAAAGGAATTTGGAAAGGTTTAGCTTTAAGATTTGATGGTTACAGGTCTAAATAAAGATGAATGGGTGGGACAGATGTCAGAAATACTTGGTTGGTAGACCTCCACTGCAGGCTAATCCCCTACACATGAAACTGATGATTCGACAATGGACAGTTTAAGTCCAAAATCGGTGACGCAAGCACTAAAATCCGATGTTGCGAGAAAATGATTCGACGCCAGTGGAAAATTCGAGAAGCGTCCAATTTCCCACCACAGACTGAGCAGGGCCGTGATGTATTGGTGTGTGATGTGAACCCTGCACCCCCTCCCCCTACTGCCCTCTCCTCGCACTCCCCATCTCGCTTGCTTTCTCTCTCTCTCTCTCTCTCTCTCTCTCTCTCTCTCTCTCGCCCCTAAAAGAGAGTTTTTATTCTTCTCGTTCGTTGTACTATGAGCTTAGATAGCTTACGAGTACATAATGCTCATGTGCCTATTAGGTAAGTGGGGTAAAAGGCCCCTGTGAGGTAAAAGGCCTCCCCCACGTTTCTTGCTTATTACATGCTGGTGTATCCCAATCAGCTGATCAGGGTATCAATGCCATATATCTACAGCTTTCTGCAGTAACAGCTTAGTGGAAGAAGTGCGTGTAAGTGGGAGGTATGTGATTTTATCCTCTGACGACATTTCATTTACTCGTAAGTATATTGTTAAGTCAATGATATATGTTACAAAAGTTTGGTGTGCAGAGTCAATAATATGGCTATTGACAGTTGCCATGAAAACTTAAGATTGCCTTGCATTACAATTCAGACATGAAAATACTGTTGCGGAGAAGTGAGGAAACGTTTACTTCAATATGGCGTATGGAGTAAAAAGCCTACCATGCAGTGGGGCAAGAAGCCTAGGGGGCCTTTTTACCCCTTCCTGATTGTTGTATTTGGTGTTTATGATTTTGAACGTTTTCTTCCTAGCATTAATTGTCTATATTCGTGATAATACATTATATAACACTATGTTTGATAATCGTGCTAATGATTTTTTTCTTATATCTGTAGCTTTTCCATTCTGATGTTTCAGATATGAGATGCCACGTGGTTATAAGAGGAAAAATATAGTTTTACAAAAAGACATAGTTTTTCGGTTTCTTAATATAAAGGTAGCTACAGATTGTTTATGCTATTTATATGAAAGGGAAAAGTAAAAGCAAATTTTTTGAGACTAAGCATGCACCAAGCAGTTTTCTCAAAGACACTCATAAATTTAATTTGTGTCATTGACTTTTTTTTTGCATTTTTTTACAAAGACGACAGAATTTCTAACCTACTATATTTACTTTCCTGCACACAGTATTGCCTGTTGTTCAAAATGGAAGTGCTGAAAATGCTTTATAAACACCAAAGATTTTTTTTTTTTAGGTTAAATGAAGCTGAAAGTTTCATATGCATTGTGTAAAGAGTTTTTTCTTGATAGCTTGTGTATAAATTATATTTTTTTATGTTCTTCAGATAAATAAATATGTATTATTTTCTACATAAATCATTGTTTTAGTGATGAACAACAAAAATTCTAATGTGGGGTAAAAAGCCCTCCCCTTAGGCTTCTTACCCCAGGCATGGGGTAAAAGGCCCATTTCTTATATTTTATATAATTCACTTTTTCACTATTATAAAAACCCAGCAGGAGGACATGAATTTCAGCATTAATAGTACATTAACCAAGCTTTCTAACTAAATCTGTTTCAGAAGAATCGCTGCAATATTGTAGATGCAATCATTCTGCTTATGTTGTTAATCTTTTCTCTCTGTTGAGCTCCTCCAGTCATAACCTAATTATCTTAACCTGTCCTATTGCTCCGGTACAGCCTGTGGACCCTCCAAAGAAACGTCGTCTGTGGCACTTTGGGGCTGTGGATTCGGATGCCCTCAGGCAGAACTTCTTTGATTTTCCCTGGATTGATTATTGCTTCCATGGCCGGGAGCCATCTGAATATGCATTACGCATTACAGAGGTTATTCTCTCGGCCATGGAACCATACAGTCTTTTTCTATATCCTTTGTCTAATGCAAGAAAGTCTTGGTTTAATCACGCTTGTTCTAATGCTGTCCGCAACAAGGAAAGGGACTATAAAAGGTACCGGAGCCAACCCACCCCTGAATCACATCTTTCTTATGTTTCTGCACAGAATTGTGCTAAGTCTGTTCTTCGCTCTGCAAAAAAAAATAATTTCATCCGCACTAAATGTTCTCAACTCCTCAACTCGAATTCTTCCCGCTCCTTCTGGCACCTTGCCAAAAACCTCTCTAACAACTTTACCTCAACATCCTTCACTCCTCTTTTCTACTCTAATGGCTCTGTAGCTATTTCTTCTACTGATAAAGCAGATCTCTTCGCTCACACTTTCTCCTCCAATTCCTCCTTAGACAATTCCGGTGCTGTTCCTCCATCACTTCCCCCCCTCTGACTTTCTCATGGCTGACATTAAAATTTCTTCAGCTGATGTAATTTCTGCCATCACTGGCCTCAGTACTAACAGGGCATATTTGCCTGATGGAGTCATTCCTGTTGTCCTCAAGAACTGTGCTTCTGTGCTTACACCCTGCCTAGGTAAACTCTTTCACCTTTGTCTGTCAACTTATACCTTTCCTTCTTGCTGGAAGCTTGCTCTCATTCAGCCAGTGACCATTCCCAACCTTCTGACTATCGACTAATTGCTTTAACATCTTGTGTCTCAAGAGCATTCGAGTCTATTCTTAACAGAAAAATTTTAAAACATCTTTCCTATCACAACCTTCTTTCTGATCATCAGTGTGGGTTCCGTCAGGGACGCTCCACTGGCGATCTCCTCACCAACCTTTTAGACTCCTGGTCATCCTCCTATCGGGACTTTGGCAAAAGCCTTGCCATTGCACTTGACATCTCAAAGGCTTTCGATCAAGTCTGGCATAAATCCTTAATTACCAAACTGCCCTCTTACGGTGTCTATCTCTTTATCAGTGCCTCCATCTCTAGCTTCCTTTCTGGTTGTTCTATAGCTGCTGTTGTAGACGGCCGTTGTTCTTCTCCTAGCTTTATCAACAGTGGTGTTCCTCAGGGCTCTGTCCTATCACCAACTCTCTTCCTTTTATTCATCAATGACCTTCTGAGCTGTACATCTAACCCTATCCACTCGTACGCTGATGATTACACCCATCACCTTTCCATTCGGTTCCCGCAACGTCCACTTCAACAGTTACTTCAACAAACAAGGGATGAGGCTATGGCACACCTAATGTCTAACTTGGCTCGTATCTCTGATTGGGTAAAAATAATCTTGTTGTTTTTAATGCATCAAAGACTCAGTTCTTACACCTATCAACCCGACAAAATCTTCCACAGGAGTACCCACTAATGTTTAATAATGTCCAGCTCGTTCCTGCATCATCCTTGAACATGCTTGGGGTTTCGTTCACTCGGGATTTATCTTGGAAAGAACATATTACTGTATATCTCTTGTGAAATCTGCTTCCAAGAGATTGGGTGTGCTAAGCCGACACCGAATCTTCCTTACCCCTGCACAGTCATTGACTTTACACACGGGTTTTATTCGTCCCTGTGTAGAGTACAACTCTCATGTGTGGGGAGGCTCCCTACATGCAGCTCTTCTCAATAGGGTGGAGTTAAAGGCTTTTCGTCTCATTAACTCTCCTCCTCTTACTGATTCCCTTCAACCTCTGTCTCTTAGCCGCACTATTGCATCTTTATCTCTTTTCTATCGCTACTTCAATGGTCACTGTTCCTCCGAACTGTTTGCTTTCATCCCTCCACCTCTACGACGGGCACGTAGCACCCGTCTAGCAACAACCGCTCATCCCTTTTCTGTCCAGCTCTCTAATGCAAGAGTTAACCGTAACTCCCAGTTCTTCATTTATGCAACAGGTCAACTCTGGAACTGTCTTCCTTTGTGTGTATTTCCCACTTCCTATGATCTTCAGTCCTTCAAACGCAGTGTGTCCAGGCATCTCGAAATGAACGGGTCTAGAATTTGGCTCTCTGTTTTATTGTCTTTGTTTTTTCCTTGGAAGGAACAGTTTGCGGGCCCATGGCCTTTGGTTCCTTCTTCCTTGCATTAAAAAAAAAAAATCGGTAAGAACATGCAATAAATATTAGGTAAACGATGTGTTGCCACCCCAGTTACAATAATTATTATGATCACGTGGCATGTGTAGCGAGAAGAGTGTTGCACTGCCATAACACATTTCATTACCGTGCCCTGCTTCCCCTTCCCCGCCATGCCTTGCCTTTCATTACTGTACCCAGCCTTCTCCTGCCATGCTTTGCCTTTTCCTGCCTTACCCTACCAATAATAAGCTTGGGGGTGCCGAACTAGTAGCAAACGTTAGAAAATGAAACACAAACGATGTGCTGTCACCTCGATTACAATAATTTTCACGTGATATTTTAAACGGAAGGTGTAGTGCCGCCATACCGTGTCATTCATTACAATACCCTGCCTTCCCCTGTCATACTTTGCCTTTTGTTACTATACCTCGCCTTTCCCAGCCATGATTTGCCCTTCCTTACCTTACCCTGCTAATAGTAACCTTGTGGATACAGAGGCATTAATAAACGTTAATAAGGTAAGAATATGTGATGTGTCGTCATACC
>JAGKTI010031058.1:659-12230 GCA_018397915.1 Birgus latro
GTCTAGCAACAAACTCTCATCCCTTTTCTGTCCAACTCTCTAATGCAAGAGTTAACCGTTACTCCCAGTCCTTCATTTATGCAACTGGTCAACTCTGGAACTGTCTTCCTCTGTCTGTATTTCCTACTTCCTATGATCTCCAGTCTTTTGAACGCAGTGTGTCCAGGCATCTCGAAATGAACGGATCTTAAATTTGGCTCTCTTTTGTATTGTTTTTGCTTTTTCTTGGAAGGAACAGTATGCAGGCCTGTGGCCTTTGGTTCCTTCTTCCTTGCATAAAAAAAAAGTTGTAAATTTGGGTGTAATATTTTCAGCATCGTCACTTCAGCCCATCTCTCTCCATCCCCCCGACCGAGCGTACCTAGTATTGCCAGTTCATCATTTTTCACTAAATCTAGACATTTTTGCTTCCCTTTACCGACCAGTACGTTTAGCATCAAGAAATCCAAGTATTCTTTGGATTTTTCTACAAAGATTTAGTGCCATTTCAGTTCCTAGAGGCACTTTTCCAACAATGTTTTGGGGATTGTTTAATTTAGCTGGATACTGAAGATTTATGAGAGCAAGTTTAGCGCTATTTGTGGTTTTGGAGTTGGTAACCCTTGATCTACCCTGCAATAGCAACCAAGTAGGTTTAATGGTGGGTTATAGTGATTTTCCTCTCATGTTATCCTTCCTCCTGGTGCTCTTCCTGCCTTACTGTTGACATGTACTGGTGAGGGATGCACCGGGAAGTACTCTTGAACCACCATGGCTGGTGTGAGGTGAGTAGGTATTGTGTTTGGTGAAATATTTAAGGTTTAGTGATTAGGGGGTTTTAATTCGAAAAGGCTTACAGTAGGAGGCCTCAGAGCATCTTTTCTTAAGCGATTCATTCTTTCGTATTGCAACATAGTATACTTTGTACGTTATACAGAGCGTTTTAATTGCATCAGTAACACTCAAGAAAATAATAAGGTGAGCAGAATTAATTGCTGAGGATGAGATGCTTCGAAGGCTGCTCTGCCGCGCCTTACGAACTCGGACGTCATAGCCATATTCATAATATTTCCCTAGTCATATTTGTGCTTAAGATTGTTTGTAGAATTCTTTATTATTATTATTATTATTATTATTATTATTATTATTACTACTACTACTACTACTACTACTACTACTACTACTACTACTGCTGCTGCTGCTACTACTACTACTACTACTACTACTACTACCACTGCTGCTACTACTACTACTGCTACTACTACTACTACGATAGTGGTACAAAATTAAACTGGCAGCTAGAGTGGGGCAGCAACCTGTGTACAGTGTTGCTATGTTTATCAAACCCACGATGTGAAACGGCTGTTGTATATGTAAAAAGCATCGCAAATAAGGTAAACACATACCATATGAATGCAATTTTAATGTATTATAATATATGGAAGGTTTGAGCCCCACCCTAGCTGCCAGTTTAGGTTTGTACCACCATACTATTATCACCACCACCACCACCACCACCACCATCCTCCTCGTCCTCCTCCTCCTTCTCCTCTTCCTCCTCCTCCTCATCATCATCATCAACATATTCACCACCAACACAACCACAACCACCACTTCCACCGTCCTCCTCCTCCTCCTCAACCTCATTGTAATGTACCCTTATTCAAATAATTGTTTTTATTAAAAGTAACCGCTTTCTGATAGACATTGAAGCTGCATTACGCCATGTTCATCCGCATTAAGTAGTCACCTGTGTACATAGTATCAGATAGTATCGTATATTTAAAATAGTGTAACATATATTTTTATGTCAACTGTGATACTAGCAAACAGAGTTAGTTTAGAAATGATGTATTTAGTTGGAAAGTAACGTATTGTTAATAAGGTTAGGAAAATAATTTGAAAGCCGCGCCAAGCGCTTCTGTGTTTGAAAGAGGCCAACGTCGGAGAGTCAGAACTGAGCTGTGGTGGCAGGCGGACTTGCTTTCGAGAGATGTCTATATTTCTTCCCCTTCGTGCTGAGGAGTTTAGAGATGGGGAGTGTCCTGCGAGTTTGTTAAGAGTTTGGAGATGGAGTGTCCTAGGAGTTTAGTGGTGTCGCTAATTAATGCTGGGTTGGAGGACAACAGGATTTCTGTGTTGGAGGTTAGCCATGGCAAGGTTCCGGGTCTTGCACCATCAATTGGTGGGTAACACGTGCTCCCCGTATGACTCCCAGACGCCGACTCACACTCAGTTTTGAGAAGTTAAGTGAAGCTTTGATTATCAAACCAACTTTGTGAATTGTTTTGGGTCCCAACCTAAAATGAAACAGAAATAACTAAGTGAGAATAAACACGGGTGTTAACTAGCCGTTTGGACCGTTGAGTGAGAAACTTTCATATTTAGAGAATGTTCTGGTAAAGATTGTGGCCCTACCATTCTTTCAGTTTCGTCATTATTTTGAAATGTGAGGAAAAGGGAAGGTATATATCTCTCAGCCATATGTAAGGTATATTTCTCTCAGTTATATATATAAGGTATATCTCTCTCTGCTATATAAGCTAAATCTGTAAAGTGAATAACAGGTTATTGGAAGTATGTTTTTCTTTTGTTGAGGATTGTGAAATGCATGATCTCTATTTCAGAGTATTCACTGTGATTTGAGTAACCTTTTCACTGGCATCAGCCTATAGTCAACTTTCATATCAGATTTTTTTTTTTAATAGAATGACTGTTCTTATATATATGTTTAAGCAGGGGGCCGAAATTTAAAATAGTGTTTGTTTATTTGTCACCCCGTGGTCATACCCATGCCCAGTTATATCTTGGAAGGGATCCATTATGTCAATGAAGGATGGTATTAGAGGTTTATAACATGGTTTATCAAGAGTACACCCAGAGGGTGATGTGTTGATTGTAATTGAAATGATTTTCTGGTATATTTAGAATGTTAATACCTGATCAGACTCGTCCCTAACAAAGTGGTGTCATATACTATCTGTCCAACCAATTATGAACCAGTCACTATCGAAATTCTCTTCCATTCTTGCATCTTGAGTTTTTGGAGTGTGTAATAAAAATCCATGTAATCCTGCATTCTTACTGGTCTTCTTCCTTCTCCTGCTCATGACGACTGTACATGACTAGGTGGTAATAATTGTGTAATATTTTTGTTGAGAGTGTACTGAGGTAATTCACACAGAGGAGAGAACTATTGAAGAGGAGGCTACTCATTCACCCCAAAATCCAGTGGACCGATATTCTCATGATATATGCAGTAAGTATCAAAGTCCACGCTTACCCCCATCCTGTTAAAGGCCTACGGCTGCTCAGGCTAATCGCTACCCTTGTTCTACCCCTATTGTCACGAACATAACCCGTAGGCTGATCCCAAGCAAATGTAATACTAATTCTAAATCTTCTTAGACAGTCCAGTTTACCCATCACAAGGCTGGTGGCTTATTCTATTTTAAAATTATATTTTTTCTCATCACATAGTGGTGGCAGAGTTATAGAAAATAGTAAATTAAATCAAAATTGTTATTTTCTCAATACATATTTGGTGGCAGCTCTAGTGGGATAATCACTGACTTAATTAAAATTCCTCCATAAATCTTTCTATGTGGCAAAAGTGGTTATCCCGCAGACCCTCTTGAATCCAGTGTATAGAAAGTTTTGAGTATTCTCACCTCCCTAGATCTCTCCTGTTAGTGGAAATACTCAGAGTAAATAGTGGTAAGTCATGGACCGAGGTTTGTGAGTGCAGGTTTGATGAAGCCAACTGTGTGCTCTGATGATTTTTTCATTAAGACTTCTTAGTAGTGGGCACTTATTGTAAATGACTGAGAGAAACCAGAAATATTCCTTGTAAGCTTTCATCATGGCGCATTACGTGGAAGGTAAACAGGAAGATATTACTGACGAATATGAGCAGCTTTGCGCACAGTATGCAGACGTGTTTGAGCAGGTGATGACTCGCGGGCAACAACCTTGAAATCCATTCGGTGCCGAAACACTAGCATCCCCCCCGAGGAGTTTCCAAGCAGATAACCAGACACCGGATATTCCCGAACAGCCAATACTGCAACGCTTGTCACATAATAATCCATTCCGTGGCAGAGAGACAGTTGTCTTTCCACTTCCGCAATTCCGTATTGAGGTGAAGGATATAGAAAAACTAGAGTTGAGCCACTTGCGGGGAGTTGAAGCGGAAAGCCTGCTAAGCCTTTTCCTTGAGCAAGTTGAAGCCAGTTGTGACGAGGATGAGGACCGACTACACATAGCTAAGGCACGGGTCAGTAGTCAAATTGCCAGTCTCATTCAGTGTGCCGTCAGCCAAGGAAAAGTTAGGCAGTGGTGTGATTTGAAGAATTTCCTCCGTAGTGAACTAGTAGGTGACTTGAACTTTGACAGAGCATGGCAAGAGCTGGAAGCAAGGAATTATGACTGGGAGGACCCGCCTCAGATCTTCAGTCACCAAGTAATCTGCCAATATGCGTCCATAGCCATGAAGTTCCCACAAGAGAAACTCCCAAACAGAGACCGATTTCTAAAAAGGAAGATCATGGATGGCATGCCAAAGGAGGCATGCAGAAAGGTGAGTAGTTTTGTGGAAGATGAAATCCCCTTACAGAAATTTATGGACCGGGTGGAGACGGAACGTCAATCTTGGATGGCAATAACTACACATGTTCGTCCCATCAGTGAACAGATTTCCACCATGGCTGATTCAACCACAGTGAAGCCATCCTCTTCGAAGGAACCTACCCCTCGTGAATGGAATGATGTCCAACATGAAATTGGAAAAATAACTGCCAGATTAAACCGAATGTCCTCAAAAACAGCTAATATGTGGTGCCCATTCTGTCGAAAGAACAATCATATGCTCCACGATTGCTTCAAGAAACCTCTCGTTGGAACATGTTTTGACTGCCTGCAATCAGGTTGTCGGAGAGGAAGATCCAACTGCCCTGGAAAACCGAACGAGTCAGCTTCCATCTGACTAGTCAACCAGGGTTCACCTACGATTTCTGTGTCAGTGAATGGCAAAGTGATCCAAGCTCTCATCGATACCGGAAGTCAGATTACCTTAGTTAGAGCCGCCACTATCAGCAAATTGAAGGTCGACTGCAACCAGAGGAGGCAGGTACCAAATCTCGCTGGAGTTACGGGGGCTTCACTAAGAGTTTTGGGTAGTGCCAAACTCACTGTCTCCATTGGGTGTAATAAAGACATCGAGAGATGGATTCCCGTAGTGCCAAATTCATACTTGGACGTGGATATGTTGCTTTGAACGGACATCCTTTGCCAAGCACCACTGAAGTGGAATCATGCCAAACAAATAGTAGAGTGGGGAGATAAGAGTTATCCTGTAAGATATGTGAAGACCAGGAGGGTAAATGTAATAAAGGTTACTCCTGACGAAGTGAACAGCAAACACACACCAGGAGCTCCAGTCAACTATGTGAGGTTGGACACTTCAGTGACCATACCACCACACATGGGAGAAATGATCCGAGTCCTGGTTAGTCCCAACGAAGGAGACATCCTAATAATCACACCCAAGCAGTCACTCGCAAGGCAAGCATTACCTTTTTGTGCTCGAGTGGACGCTGATATGACAATTCCGTGGCCTGTGAGAAACCAGCAAAGAGTACATCAAGTTATGAAACGAGGTACCTATTTGGGCACATATGAAAAACTCGAAGCTGAGCCTGACCTGGCTGTCTGCCAAAAACAAACTATTCTGGTGAATGATCTAGTTCCATCAAATGAATTTCTACCGGAGGATACAGATCGACGTTCAAACCTGGAGAAGATGCTAGAACAAGGGAATTGGACACACCTGACCTCGGAACAGAGAAACCAGTTTTTTGAAGTATTAATACGCCATCATGAAGACTTTATCCTTGACAAGAATGAATTAGGTTTAATAAAGGTACCGCCCACACACATTTTGACTGAAGACAAAACCCCAGTGCGAGGTCCGACATATAGATATCCCGAATTGGCCAAAGGAGTGATTGCCGAGATGCTTGACGATATGCAGGCAAAGGGCATTATTGAACCGCCATCAGTAGCATGGTTGAGTCCTATTGTATTAGTTTCTAAACCTGACAGTAGTAATAGGATGTGTCTAGATTATCGAGGAGTCAACACCCACCTAGCCACAGCTATACTGTATATCCATTGCCGAGACTAGAAGAATTAGCAGAGAATGCTGCTGGTCACTGATACTATGCAACCATAGATATGAAGGATACTTACCATCAAGTTATGTTGGATGAGGCCAGTCGAGACATCACTACGTTCAGTGAAGGAGTAGCTCTGTACCGCTTTAGAAGATTGCCATTTGGACTAAGCACAAGCCCTGCCATCTTTTCTCGCCAAATGTCTACTGTGCTAGCCCCATTAGTCAAGGAAGGCTGGGTGAAGAACTATTTGGACGACATCATCCTGTGGGCCCCTGACTATGATATGCTGATCGAACATCTGGACAAGCTCTTCATGTGACTTACACAATCCGGTGTTAAACTCAACCTCACCAAGTGCTCATTTGGCCAGTGACAAGTGAAGTTCTTGGGCCACGTCATTTCTGAACACGGATGTCAGCCTGATCCTGCAAACGTAGAAGCTGTGATGAAGTTGAAACCACCGAAGACTTAAAGAAGTTAGAAGATTCCTGGGTATGGTCGGTTTCTACCATAAACACATTCCTAGTTTCGCAAAAATAGCCAAGCCTATCACAGATTTGACCAAGAATTACCATCCTTTCATGCGGACAGACGAATGCCAAGACTTTTTCGAAAAGCTGAAGGCCAAACTAGTGGAAGCTCCCTTCCTGGTCAAAGAGCAAAGGTTACCAGTTGTATATCCTTACCACGGACGCTAGTAAGTACCATGTAGGCACTGTATTAAGTCAAATGCAACCTGATGGCAAATCTGGAGTGATAGGGTACTTTTCCAAAAAAACTCAAGTCAACCGAGGCTAGATATTCAACCACTGATAGGGAGGCCTTGGCAATTCTCCTGGCATGTCGTAATTTCCATCATTTCCTTTGAGGCACAAAGTTTTTAATTCGGACAGACCACCAACCGTTAACTAGCATCTTCAAAAGGAAAACCAAGTCTCCGCGACTCAACCGGTGGATATTAGAAATGCGAGAGTACCGCTGTGAGATTGAATATACCCAAGGCAAGCACAATGTAGTTGTCGATTTATTGTCGCGGCCAGTGCGTACTATCATTTATGCAGGAGAGTCTACAATCCCTGGTAAAACGAAAGAGGAAGTGCGCGAATTACAACGTCAAGAGACCCAGTGGAGGGAAATGATCGATTACCTAGAAGGAGGAGACATCCCGAGAAATCGCTTCCTTAAGTGTACTACTGACCAATTTCCTTTGGAGGAGGGAGTATTGTATTATATCAGGACTAAAACCGACTGAAGCATCCATTATGTGATAGTAGTACCCTCTTCACTTAAGAAGGAAACCTTGCAATATGCTCATGTAACGCTCTCAGGCCACTTGGGTCAATTTAAAACTATGATGAAAGTAGAGGAATATTTCTATATACCTAACTCCTATTCCGAGGTAGTTCAGTGTGTTAGGAATTGCATAGTCTGTCAGCAAACGGAAGGAACACGTGGCCTCCAGCAGGAGTGGCAGGAGTTACCATGAGTTGATAAGCCCCTGGAGAGGGTTAGTATTGATTTAACTAACATGCTTGCTGGATCCCACGGGTGCCGTTATGTATTGACTATTATAGACCACTATTCTCGCTTTGTGAAATTCTTTGCTCAGGACAAAAGTTGCAGATGAAGTGGCAGAGAAGTTTCACCAGTTTGTCATTGACTTTGGGGTCTCCAAGGCTCTGCTCATGGACAATGAGGCCGAGTTCTGCTCACAAGTTTTTCAGACCCTTTGTCGGAAATACCACATCAATACCGCCTATACTAACCCTTATCATCCCCGAGGCAACAGTGTCACGGAGAGGATGCATCATACACTGAAGTCCATACTACGATCCCTGTGTAATGGCTATCCACTCCGCTGGCCTCAGTTTCTAGGTCAGTGTCAATGGATCATGAATACTGCAGTTCACACCACTACAGGCCAGCAACCTTATTTTGCTTTCTATAATCGCCATGCTTCTCGTCACGTGGGTGCCCAGCTTACTGAAGTTGCCAGCGATCCCGAAGGTATAGCAGCAGCTCAGGAAGTGCTCCAGTCAACACATCGCCGAATGGCCCGGAAATATAGAGAAGTGGCTAATCAGTGGCGATGTAACCAAACGTTGAAGGTGGACGATTTGGCTTGGGTCAAATATGAAACTGTTGTGCTTGGAACCAGCTGTAAACTCAATGTACTGTGGAAGGGTCCTTACAAAGTGGAAGAAGTGACTAGAGGAGGTAGTGCCTATGTTCTGGTAGAACTACTTTCTGACACAGTCATCCAAAGAGCAGCAGAAAAGATTAAGCCCTATGTTGGTGATGAGCAATGAATTAGCAAGCCTGAGGGGTTGGTAGTAGTGGAACCGGAGGAAGAGGAAGTGTTACCACCAAGAGTCCGTAGACCTCCATGCCGGTATATTGAGGAGTGTGTGTAACAGGCGTGCCATGAGTAAAACCAGTGCAGAGCTGAGAAATAGAAAATATTAGATTTTATTGTAGCAGAAAGTAAAACGGTGCTAAAAAGGAAAATGAAATTGGAGAAATGATTGAAGCTATTTAGCCCAATCAGGCGAGCAGAAAAGTTGATTAAAGTGTGTTACTGAAGGCAGAAAAGCAGTTCAATAAGGAAATAGAAAGTAGTAAAGTTGGAAAATCATGTAATTGCCTGATGATATGGTGCGAAACTAATGTCCTAAACCTGGGATGTGTCTCTCATGATTCTGCAGGAGATTAATTGGAGATTAATAGAAGTTAATGGTCAATGAGTACTCTTTTCCTGCAAGATCAGTTCAAGGGTTCAAATAAGTACAGTTGAAGTAGAGCTTCCCCGTATAATCGTTGATTATGAGCAGAGTCATGTTGTGTTTTTGGGCGTAGGGCGCGGATCTGTCAAGCGCAGCCACAACTGGAAACTACAAGGGTGAGAATAGTCAGTAGTCGGGCCCTGGTGTTAGTTGCTGTATCCCTGTAAGATGTGTAAAAGAGATGAATGTAATAATCTTTATTTTATATTGCTTTTGTTTAAATGGATGGAGTGGTGTGTACAGGTGAGGCAATCACCATTTCTGCCACCGAGAATTGGAGGGTGACTAACTTCTGGTCATGGGGCACCCTGACTCACACTGTGGGAGGAGGGTTGGAATCTCATGAGTCAGCTGGGAGAAGCGCGTCTTTGTGAGAAAGCTCATGAAGTCAGTGTGTGACTTCTGTCATGTTCCGTTTCGTTTCAGGAGTTGCAACTCATTCATACCAAGTAAAAAGAGATAAGTTAGAAAAAGAACAGATCCCCAAGTGGGTGGATGAAGTTCTTGCAGACATGAGACACATATAGAGGCTGGACATGTGGTCATTTGGTACTATCCTGAGATGTTCACAGGAATGGACATATGCTTAGAATGTAATTTAGGTAGGATGTAAGAGTATTTAGAATTAAGTTCCATTAATATTAAGATAGAATAAGTATTACTTCTTTATATTTAAGGTGGCATATGTATTACTACTCAATTTAGAATTAAGTGGAGTTTTAAGCATCGCAGTTGAGTAAAAATCTAAAATCCCGAGGGGAAAGTAATGTAATGAAGGAAAATTATTGTAATGTCCCCTTATTCAAATAATTGTTTTTATTAAAAGTAACCGCTTTCTGATAGACAAAGAAGTCGCATTACGCCGTGTTCATCCGCATTAAGTAGTCACCTGTGTACATAGTATCACATAGTATCGTACATTTAAAATAGTGTAACATAGATTTTTACGTCAACTGTGATACTAGCAAACAGAGTTAGTTTAGAAATGATGTATTTAGTTGGAAAGTAACGTATTGTTAATAAGGTTAGGAAAATAATTTCAAAGCCACGCCAAGCGCTGCTGTGTTTGAGAGAGGCCAACGTCGGAAAGTCAGAACTGAGCCGTGGTGGCAGACGGACCTGCTTTCGAGAGATGTCTATATTTCTTCCCCTTCGTGCTGAGGAGTTTAGAGATGGGGAGTGTCCTGCGAGTTTGTTGAAGAGTTTGGAGATGGAGAGTGTCCTAGGAGTTTAGTGGTGTCGCTAATTAATGCTGGGTCGGAGGACAACAGGATTTCTGTGTTGGAGGTTAGCCATGGCAAGGTTCCGGGTTTTGCACCATCAGTTGGTGGGTAACACGTGCTCCCCGTATGACTCCCAGACGCTGACTCACACTCAGTTTTGAGAAGTTAAGTGAAGCTTTGATTATCAAACCAACTTTGTGAATTGTTTTGGGTCCCAACCTACATGAAACAGAAATAACTAAGTGAGAATAAACACGGGTGTTAACTAGCCGTTTGGACCGTTGAGTGAGAAACTTTCATATTTAGAGAATGTTCTGGTAAAGATTGTGGCATTACTATTCTTTCAGTTTCATCATTATTTTGAAATGTAAGGAAAAGGGAAGGTATATATCTCTCAGGCATATGTAAGGTATATTTCTCTCAGTTATATATATAAGGTATATCTCTCTCAGCTATATAAGCTAAATCTGTAAAGTGAATAATAGGTTACTGGAAGTATGTTTTTCTTTGGTTGAGGATTGTGAAATGCTTGATCTCTATTTTAGAGTATTAACTGTGATTTGAGTAACCTTTTCACTGGCATCAGCCTATAGTCAACTTTCATATCAGAATTTTTTTTAATAGATTGACTATTCTTATATATCTATTTAAGCAGGGGGCCGAAATTTAAAATAGTGTTTATTTGTCACCCCGTGGTCATACCCATGCCCCGTTATATCTTGGAAGGGAACCTTTATGTCAATGAAGGATGGTATTAGAGGTTTATAATATGGTTTATCAAGAGTACACCCAGAGGGTGATGTGTTGATTGTAATTGAAATGATTTTCGTATATTTAGAATGTTAATACCTGATCAGACTCGTCCCTAACAAAGTGGTGTCATATACTATCTGTCCAACCAATTGTGAACCAGTCACTATCGAAATTCTCTTCCATTCTTGCATTTTGAGTTTTTGGAGTGTGTAATAAAAATCCATGTAATCCCGCGTTCATACCGGTCTTCTTCCTTCTGCTCATGAAGACTGTACATGACTTGTTGGTAATAATTGTGTAATATTTTTGTTGAGAGTGTACTGAGGTAATTCACACAGAGGAGAGAACTAGTGAAGAGGAGTCTACTCATCCCCGCCGAAATCCAGTGGACCGATATTCTCATGATATATGCAGTAAGTATCAAAGTCCACGCTTACCCCCATCCTGTTAAAGGCCTACGGCTGCTCAGGCTAATCGCTACCCTTGTTCTACCCCTATTGCCACGAGCATAACCCGTAGGCTGATCCCAAGCAAATGTAATACTAATTATAAATCTTCTTAGGCAGTCCAGTTTACCCATCACAAGGCTGGTGGCTTATTCTATTTCAAAATTATATTTTTACTCATCACATATTGATGGTATACAGTTATAGAAAA
>JAGKTI010031059.1:0-12230 GCA_018397915.1 Birgus latro
AGTCATCAACTCTTCGTCTGTCACCTCAGCATTACCTAAGATGGCAAAAATCGATTTCTTAGTTGTCTATCATGCTTTCATATACACCTCCGAAATGAGGTGCCATGGGAGGATTGAACTCCCACTCAATCCCTGTGCCTATCTTGTAACTTGTATTTCTCTATTTTATTCTGGTTCAAATTGCCGACTAAATTTCTCAGTTCTTTTACTGCCCCTACAAAATTTGTTCCATTATCAGACACTTTTCTGCGGAAGTCCTCTTCTATTTACCATTCTGTACAAAGCATTTAAGAATGAGTCTGTATCTAGTCCATATGCCATTTCTAGGTGCACTGCTCTTGACGACAAACATGTAAACAAACACAAATACCTTTTCTGTCGAGGTTTTCGGCGTCCTTGCTTCGTGAAAAATGGTCCCCCAAAGTCAACAGACGTGTAAGAGAAGGCACATAAGGACATTTGCAATCTGTGTAAAGGAAGTGGAGCCATAACCTGTGTTGCCACTTTGACAGTACGTTTTTTACACTCGTTACAGTTTTTCTCCCATTCTCTAATTTCTTGTCTACCCGAGACTATCCAAAACCGTGAAGACATATCTGATAAAGTATGATTTGTTCCACTGCAATGGTTCCCAGCTTCGTGATAATGCTTAATCAGTAGCTTTATTACCCAGTTCTTACGGGGAAGTATGATAGGAAACCTCACGTCATAGCTTAAATATTTTGCATATTTAAGTCTGCCATCGCATCTCATTAGTCCGTCTTCATCCATACGTGGCTTGAAACAAAAGTTTACAATTCTCTGGTAACCCTTTTCCACCTTTCAGAGCAGAATAGTCCTCAATGAACAATTCCTGTTGTGCCTCGCCTATGAATTTTATTTCAGCATCCCTGATTTCATCAGATACAAGGTCTCCTGTCAAGCGATCTTGTCTAGATCCCCTACAGTTAGTTATAAATCTATTAACCCACGCATGGATTCTTGTTAACTTTACCCAACTTGAAAAGCGCTCTGGTGCTAGACGCCACTCCTTGTTCATCTTATCAGTGAAAAGTGTCATTTCAGAGGGTAGCTTTCTCTGCTCACTTGATCGTAGTTCCTTTTGTGTAGCCTCTCCTTGATGAATTGGACAGCTTGGCCATTCTGCCTCTGACTTTACTAGAAATTCAGGACCATGCCACCATCGTTCTTTATTTACTAAGTTTGCCACAGATACACCTCGAGTCACCATATCTGCAGGATTCTCACGAGTCTGAACATATTGCCACTGACTAGGATCACAGCAACTTTGAATTTCACCTATCCTGTTGGCAACAAATGGTTTGTATTTTCGTCCTCTGCCTCTTATCCACCACAGTACATTCATACCATCTGACCAAAACCTTGGCTGATTCATTGACATTCCTAGTACTTTGGTTATTGCCTCTGTAAGTCGCAAACCTAACACAGCTGCCATTAGCTCCAGTCTAGGAATACTAACAGAGGCAAGAGGAGAGAGACGTGATTTAGCTGCAACTATACATGCTGATACTCTCCCACTTGAATAAACATATCTTGCATAAACTACACACCCGTAGGCATCACCCGACGCATCAACAAAGGTTATGTAGATTCATTGACAATACCTCATCCTGTACTTGTAGGCAGCGTTGAACTTTAATTTTACCAAGATTTACCAAGTCTTTAAACCAACTCACTACTCTTTCTCTTAATCTTCCATCTATTGGATCGTCCGAGTCTACTCCCGCAGCCCAAAAGTCCTGCAACAAAACTTTGGCTGTAATAATGACAGGTGCAAGAAAACCCAAAGGATCAAATATGCTAGCTATCTACCGAAGAACATTACGCTTCGTCAGCTCCTGTTGTGTATCAGGCACAATAGATGAGAAGGTGAATATATCCTTGTCTGCTAGCCACACAACACCTAACACCTTCATGTTGGGCAGATGATGATGGGCTAAATCCATCTCAGCTGCTCTGTCTTCTGGAGGAATCCTCTCCATCATTGCACTCGAATTTGATAACCACTTACGCGCATTCATGCCCGCTTTCTTCCACAATTGTTTCAATTGTTCATATAGTGCAATACCTTCTTTGTTGTCCGTTACAGAGTCCATGTTGTCATCCATGTAGGTTGAATTCAGCACAGTGTCTGCTGCTTGTGGGAAGAGATTCTTGTGTAGTTCTGCATTTTTCCTGGCGACAAACTGTGCCTGGAACGGCGAAGAGTTTACCCCAAATACCACTCGCTGGAATTCATACACTTCTGGTGGCTTAGACTGATCTAAAGCTCTCCATAAAAATCTGTGATATACTCTATCCTCAGGTGCTATCTCTATTCTGAGATACATCTCTGCTATGTCACATACTAGTGCAACAGGATACCTTCTAAATCTTGTAAGGACATCAAACATATCGTTCTGTAGCTTTGGACCTTCATAAATGAAATCATTTAGGGCAACATTTTTGTATCTTGCTGCTGCATCAAACACTATGCGGATCTTTGTGGTGGCTCGTTCAGGATGCACCACTGGAAAGTGTGGTAGGTACCATTTGCTTGTGCTTACCTCTTGTGGTGAAACTTTTCGAACATAACCTTTTGTAAGGTAATGCTCGATGGTGCTACAGTATACTTCCGATACGTCAGGACTCTTCAGAAGTCTGCTTTCCACGTTTTTCAGTCTCCGAAGAGCAGCCTCGTAGTTGTCTGGCAGTTCAGGAACATCATCCTTCCAAGGTATGGCAACCTGATAATGGTCATCAATAAATTTAAAAGATCTTTCTACTTTATGCAAGGCTGTGTGTTCTTCATTACTTAATACCTGGTTCTGCACAGATTTTACATTTTCTATTTCCCAGAACTTTTGTAAGGTCAAGTTTAATGCTTCCGAATCTGCATGATCATTTATGAAATAAGTATGAGCAAAGGTAGAGTAACTGCAGCTTTTCTCTGTGCTATCTACGTTACCTATACAGGTCCATCCCAATGGTGTAAGTCTAGCCATTGGTTCACCTTGCCGTCCTTTAACATCCTGTAAAGAAAAATGAAGTTCTGGATAATCAAGTCCAATCAACAAATCAACAATAGGTCTAGAACTTACGGTTGGGAACCTAATATTCTGTAGATGAGACCACTTGTGTGAATGCTTACTCCAGTCCACTACTCTCATTTTACCAGTCACCCTATTAGTTGTGAATGTAGTGATTTTTAGAAGGGTTTTTCCATCTAGGCTTTCCAATTCGAATTCGACAGGTGCTGTGTCTAAAGTAGAAATTTTTTCATTCAAAACATTCACAGTTACTTTCTGAGGATTACCCTGAAGCCCCAGCTCTGCAGCTACATCAGCATTAATGTAGCTTTTAGTACTGGCGTCGTCCAGTAATACGTTCACTACAACTCTACGTTGTCCATTCTTTAATACAACTGGAACTGTGCGCAATGACACATACTCCCTTCTGTTCACAACCTTTTCCTTCTCTACTACCGTGAGAGCCCTCTCTTCATGATCCCCCTCCGTGGTCGAACACTGTTCACACTGCACCTGAGTGTCTACTTTTGCCAAGGTTTGACTTGGGAGACTGTTTGAAATCCGACTAGTTATTTTCCCAGTGTTGGTGGATCTGCTGAAAGAACTGTTCTGATGCAATAACCTGTTGTGAATCAGTTTGCAACCATTTAGCCCACAAATTCGTCCTCGTGTACATTGTTTACCTATGTGATCATCACCTAAGCACCTAAAACACAGCTGAAGTCGCTTAGCCAAATCCCACCGTCGCTAGACCTCCATGCTCTTAAACGAATCACATTTCCAAACACCATGTCTGCCACTACACACTTTACACAACCTTAGCACTTCCCTATTTTTCTGTGTGTCTTTAACTTTTGTGTTCCCAAAATAAGATCTTTGCCTCTCTTTGCCAATGTTTTCGTCCTTTCTCCTACCACCTGCATTTTTTACGCCATGAACAGTTTCCCACCCAACTACCTGAAACTCTGTTTCCTGTACTATCCACTTACGTAACGTTTCCACAGATTCATCCAAACCGTTCTCGTACATCCAGCGATGATAACGAGCTATCATTGGTTCAGTCATTTTCTTCTGAAACTTCATGTAAAGTGATCCATTGCCTAATTCCTCATAACGACCCATTTCTTTAATATTAATGATAGCAATATCTAATAAATCTGCAAACTTTTCAATATCCAAAGCACTTTCATCACGTAAAGGTTTAAAGCTTTCAAGTTCTTCCAAATGTAAAATCATCTGTCGACGATAACCACCAAACTTTCTCTCCAGTCTATCTTTTGCAGCATCATAAGCATATGCTGAATGTCCTAAATTTTCCACTGCACTCAGTGCTTCACCTGCCAGATACTGTCTCAACTGCAATAACTTGTATTCCGGAGTAGCTGGTGCCTTATCAATACAAGCATTAAAAGCCGCTTTCCAGCTCTCGTATTTAGACTTATCCCCACTTAAGACAGGAATAGCAACCCGTTTTAACTGCTTCCATAAATCCCTACCTATCTGATAAGATGGGGATATAAGAGGCGACTGCTCGAGCTCCTCCACAGGAACCTTCGATGAGTTGCTTCCCACTTGAGACACACTATCATACTCACGTTGGGTACCTTTCCATAAGTCTTTCTCAGCTACACGTAGTTTCTCTCGTTCAGTCCGTAATTCATGCTCCAATTCTTCTTCTTGACGCTCGAATTCTGCTTTTAATTCGGCCTTCTTCCGAAGAATTTTCTCTTCTTTCTTGCCCACTGAATCTCGAAGCTCTTTCTGCTTCCTAACGAATCTATTCATCTGAAAAGTTCCGTTCGATACACCAGATACAGTGCTTAATGCTTCGTCGACCCTGCTATCCAGGAACTGCCGGGCTCTATCCATAGCTGCTTTGAACTCTGTTTCTATTTCCTCGGCCAGTGAAGACAATTTCTGTACGTTAACAGACTCGCCTCGTCCTGCGTATTGACCCGACAGTTCCCAAACAGCATCCATCACCTTCTCGGATGCGATTTCTAATCTTGAACACTCCTGCTTCACTTGCCGACGACTGGGTGCTTCATCTTCATCCAACACCTGCAGTAACCTATGCCTTGCTCGCGTGAACACTGCTTGAGCTCGAGATTTCTTCAATTTCAAATTCTCCAGCCGAACCACATCAGACGTATCTTCATTTTCAATTTGATTTTGTTCATCAGTCACCACTGTCGTTTCTTGGGTTAAATTTTCCATCCTACTCACTGCGCCACTTTGTTCTGGAGACTGATGGACTACAGAAATACAGGTGAAAATATAAAATTCTATATTTAACAATTGCACATTTTAAGTAAGTGTCACACGATTCAAGGTTACAGAATTTATAGTTGGATTATCTTAAGTTGGTATATGTCCCTCTGTTAGTATCGAGCCCTTCTGCTGCCCAGTGCCGAGTTCACTTGCAGGTGTTCTCTCTAGCTGAGGTGGTGATGGCCTGACTCCCGAGCTTCTGCTCTCGTCCACTTCACCTCTGATGACGTGGATGGCACACTGCTGCCCTCTGTTGTTCAGTGTAGCCGACATCCACTATGCGCCACAACTTAGTATAATCAAATAAAGTACTGTAAATGCCTCGTCACAACTATACTCTGTTTTCCCAAAATATTAATAATTTTACACCAATTCCCTCCTGTACAACCACTATTCACCATCTGGAGCATATGATCAATCTCCACTCTCTGCTCTTTCTTGGATGGGGAAATACATCTCATTACTACCATGCCCCTTCCCAACCTACACACACCTAAGTTCTGGCCGAGAGGGGCCGGAAGTGAGGAGCCTGGGACATAGGAGAGAGGGAGGACAAGAATATGGGACGACTTGGACGTAGGCCAGGAGCATTAGCTCAAATTCGAAGGGAACTTGGAAAAAAATCGAGAAAGTTGATTTTTTCAAGAAAGCTACTTGGAAGCATGCTCAGTCGAACTCCACAAACATTCTCAGCATTCCACGTGAGCTAGCCGTGTGAGACGAAAATCCAAGATGGCAGCCAACGGAATGGGACGGTTATATAGCTCTGGAACCAGAAGTCACGGATGGCCATATAATGCCTCCTTTTGAGAGTATTTGGATAAAAAAAAAAAATATTTTTACCATTATTTCAATAATTTATTGACGTATGTTCACGATATGATCAAGGTAATGTACTATTTTAAACAAAATAGTAAATTCAAGACATTTCAAGTCAAGACCAGCACTAACTTTTGCCAGCAGCAGTTATTAAACTACTTCTAAATAAAATGTTTTTTAGTATCATAACTAGTTATGGTTACATACTGTACACATAGGTGTACAGCAGAGTCCTGCTTTTCGACATATGCATCTGTTGCCTCACGTCTGTTTACACACATGTGACACAGTGGGAACAACATGCTTTGTTACTACTGATCTGTCAGTCAAAATGGGATTGAGCATTCCACCTTGAAGCCCCCAACCCCAGTCAGTAGGATTTAGATCCTCAACATAGCCCAACCACTCCTGAATTGCGAAGTAGGCTCGATATGAGTGGTACTTTGCAGCTGAGGATGTGGGAGGTAGGCTCTCGAATTGGAAGCTGCTGGATGCTTTGTTCATCCTCTGCATGTACTGCAAAAATTTCAGCTTATCAAGCGTTGTACATGTCGGACTGGCATTATATAACTTCAGTAAGAATATTTCCCCCATTCTGGATACTTCTTCATGGCTGGCATTGCTCTTCTTAAACACATCCAACGTCCTCCAGTCCTAGCTTTTCGAGACTGTCATGGCCTTCTTTTTGCCAGTGCCATATAAGGCAGAGACTGTGTCAGGTGTGTGGATGCATTGCCTGCTGGATGCTGTGTATGCTATGAACAAAGTCTCTTGCATACTGCATATAGATGTTGTCTGTTGTGACCCTATCTACCACATATTTCCCACAGTACAGATAGTCTTGTTTTATAATAAAGATAGTGGCCTGTGAACGGCAGGTGATTTTCTGAAGCACATGTCTCTCCGGTTATTCTGACTCCCTTTTTGTTTTGTTTTTTATGTATGATAGCATAATGTAATGTTCTTTGCACCATTTATGACCGAGAACTGGCAACTCTTTAGATAACAGCTTCTCATCAGGTCCATCCCTTAGATCAGGACTAATGTTCAATAATGCTAGGTACGCCTCTTTCCTCGACGGTACATCGGTCAGAGGTGATTGGTTTATCAAAAAAATTACAAATATCACATTGTTCTCGTGCTGCCATCTAGTTCCATTCACACTGTCTTCTATCTGTCTATGCACTTCTGTCTCTACACTTCAGTCTGTATCCAACCTGAACAATAAAACATCTGATGAAGTATACTCTAGTTGGTAAATTCTCAGCAAAATTGTCAATAAAGATTTCCAATTTTTTGCGTTTTCCGCACGTTCTCTGTATATCAGTAACACAGAATTCTTAGGAAATAACAGAAATGGATTTATCACTCTTTAAAACCCATATAAGATGGTATTACATGGCCAAATGTGAAATTTAGTCACGCCCCATACCGATGCTGGCCTTGAATTTTTCGTCCCACGTTGTTAGCTTACGTGGAATGTTTAGAATTCTTTATATTTTGCCTTGGGAGGCTTCTTCCCTGAAAAAATCGGCTTTCTCGATTTTTTTCCAGTTGTTTCCTTAATGCTCCTGGGCTAACGTGGGTTGTGGTCCGCGGCACAGCAGTATCCTTCCCTCGCTCCTGTCTTTCCCTGCACTTCTCTCAGCCGAGTTAAATCTCTCCCTGCTAACCTGATTCTCTACTTCCCCATGTGGGATTCAGCACTCTCACTAATGAGCCAGTAATTTAATATAGGCTTTGATGAATGAAAACTCATTTTTGATGCTGGTGAACTGGTGTGCCTAAGGTAACACCACCCATCTTCGACTGCTCAATCTGCTGTAACCATCGGCTAATTGATGTGATATACTGAATGACTGGTAATCACCAAACCCACTGAGCTGGATGCCTTTGTTTCCCAAGGGAGTTGTGTAACGATTGGCACACAACACTGCCATATGGCAGGCCCAGTCGCCATACCTCTTTCTCTTCATCTCACAGAGCTACCTGTGACCTTGACAAGTTTAACTAGATGACTCTGATAATATGTCCTCCTGAAAACTGTCCCTAGTAGGGAGGGCAATCAACCATAGTGTGTGCCACTAATTCACCAGCATTAAAAAGTGGCCTTTCATACTTTAAAGTAAGCTGCAGCACCAGCTGATCAAGGTGGTACACCTGAGGAGGATGGAAATACTGGTGACAGAGAGAGCTGGAGCTCCTGTTTCACTAGCCATCATTAGATCCTGATCATCCACCTTTGCTGACCTTTTTATAGTGTGGTACTAACAGGGAGAGTAGGCCAGCAAGCTCTCCCAAACACTTTCCTATGACTATCTCACACACTACTGCACATGCATTTTACATGCCACTCAACATACCCCTTCACGACACAGGAGTTGAAGCCAGCATGGGCATGTGGCTAGAATACTTTGCCCCTGCTACCCAGTGGCAAACCTGAGTGGAGGCATGGTGCAGGCTCCACCAGAGCAGTTTTGGGACTGGGATGGGATGGGATGGGGCTCGGATCTTTGCCAGAGGGTACAGGTTATAACGATTCCTAGTTTGCCACTTCTGAACAATAGAGAAGGGCTTAGTGCCCAGGAGGTTGCCTTTTCAATGGTTTTATAATGATGGGGCAGATACTGTGCCAAGGTGTGCTTGAAGAGTGTCCCCGTAGCTGTCCTGGCAGAGTACCCTGAGGCCACTGCCACAGCCATTGGCCATGGCAGGTGGGCAATGTGTTTCAGATTCCATGCTTGGAATTGAGACTGAACAGGTGCGTGGGACCTGCGGTCTGTCTCCTCCTATATTTACCCTACATATAAGAAAAATGAGAACAGGCAATGATAGCAAGCCTGTGGAAATCATATCTCCCAAGGGGTTCAGAGTGGCATCATGAAATGTGGGTAGTTTGAAGGGTAGAACGGGGGAAGTAGTAGTTCTTGAGTAAGAGGCAGGTGGACATTGGTTGTGTACTGGAAGTCTTCCTCTGTCTGTATTTCCTACTTCCTATGATCTCCAGTCTTTCAAACGCAGTGTGTCCAGGCATCTCGAATTGAACGGATCTTGAATTTGGCTCTCTTTTGTACTGTTTTTGTTTTTTCTTGGAAGGAACAGTATGCAGGCCCGTGGCCTTTGGTTCCTTCTTCCATGCATAAAAAAAAAAAAAAAAAATCAGGGAAGAGTCAGCTAGAATGAATCCTGGGAGAGACTACAGGTATAGGTTATTTTGGCAGGGATGTGTAGATGGATATGATGATGTGGGGGTGCTGGTTAAGGAGAAGTGGTTATAATGTCTCATGAATGTAATGAGAGGAAATGAAAGGTTTATAGCAGTGAAAATATAAGAGAAGATCGATTCTGGGATGACATGATACGTCTGGTTGGTGGTATGGGAGATCAGGAGACTGTAGTTTTGGGTGGGGACTTAAAAGGTCATGGGGGTGAAGCAGCTCATGTATGTAAAGGGATGCGTGAGGGATGCACATCGGGTACTAGGAATGCGGAAGGGGATTTTGGGGAGGCAATCGAAATGAGCGTGATCAAGCAACATGCACTTTAGGAAAAGAGAGAGTAGACTGATTACATATGAGTCTGGGGGAAATAGTAGCCAGATTGATTATTTCCTGGTCATGAGGGGTGATAGGAGTTTGATGAAGGTTGTTAAATTTATAGGGAGCGATGAATGTGTGTCTTAACACAGATTAATGATATGTGACATGGCGCTTAAGGAGCGGGTAGTCAGGAGAGAATCTATGCACCCAGGAGTAAAATAATGAAGTTGAAAAGCCAAGCAGTAAGAGATGCCTACTACATCAAGGTGAGTAGAGTGGTGGCTAAAGAGGGAGCTGTTGACTGAAATGTTAATAAACATTACAGAGCTCAGTGTGTGGATGGACATATGGCCATCCAAGACATATGGTAACATGGTGGTGGGATGAGGTGTAGAAACCGCAGGTAACGAGAAAAGAATACTTTTCTGGGAATGGAAAAGGAGTAGCAGTAGAAAGTATTACTTGGATATTAAATTTACGGTAGGGCTGAAAAGGAGGTATGCAGTGAAAAATCTGAGTCTCAGACACATTTACTGGATAAACTAAAATAAAGCTGAAAGGAAGAATGTGGTTTTTAGGGCGGGAAATCACATGAAGAGGGAAAACAAGGATATCATAGGTAAGCAGTGTATGAAGAATGATGAAGGAAAGGTAGAGACGAACAGTGAGGATATTATAGACGCCTGGAGAGAGCATTATAACCTCTTGCTGAAAGAGAAGTTTGACTGGAAATAAGAAGGTTTGAAGTCAGCGAATCCAGTGTTTCGCCCTTGGCCTTTGGTGTTGCTACTGTGAACAGAACAATAGGCAGGATGCAGTTGTGTTTGGGGTGACTGCTGCAATGTTGAAGGACTCTGGAGATATAGGAGTGGGTTTAGTTACTGATTTAATAAATTCGATTTTATATGAGTGTGCTGCTACAGATGTTAGCTGAAGTGGGGAAGCGTGATGCACTGGAAAGAGGAAATTATAGAGGCATAAAATGTCTGGGCCAGATAATGCCGGCAGTGGAGAGAGTCTTAGAAAGTATGATAAAAGAAAGAGTGAATATTGACGAGATGCAGTTCGGGTTTATGCCAGAAAAAGGGACCGCTGATGCCATATTCATTGCCTGACAGCTTCTGGAGAAACATATAGGAATGAAAAAGGAGCTGTACTTTGTTTTTGTTGATTTGGGGAAGACATTCGACAGCATCCCTAAAGAGGTGGTAAGGGCAATGAGAAAGCTTGGGATCGAGGAGTGGCTGGTTAGAGTGGTTATGGCTATGTATGTGGGTGCTCACACGCAGGTGAGGATGAGTGGGGATTTGAATGTTGAGTTTTCTATGAATGTTGGCGTGCATCAGGGGTCAGTCTTGAGCCCCTTATTGTTTATCATGGTGCTCGAAGCTCTCTCACGTGGCTTCAGAAATGGTCTCCCATGGGAGATATTATGTGCTGATGACTTGACGTTGACCGCAGAGAATGAAAAGGATGCGAAGGAAAGATTTGGCAAATGGAGAGAGACGGAATGGACCACACGGTTTTGAGAGTAAATCCGGATAAAACAAAAGTACTGATATCTAAGGTTGATGGCGGTACTGTCAAAGCAGAGGGAATGTGGACATGTGCAGTTTGTCACTAGGGTGTGGAAAGTAACTCCATCTTGTACAATGTTTCTGATTATGTGCGTGCATAAGAACTACAGTGGTATCAGAGGGAAACTGCGAAATAATACTGCTTTCGTGTGTGCTGTGTTTGAGAGACCATGTAGAGATTATCAGGCGAGAAAGGATTGATCTTACTGGAGAGCTTCTTCAGTGTGTCCAAGAATTTTGTTAATTAGGGGACCTATGTGCTGGAGGTGAGTGTAGGGAGCGGTTGGAGGAAGTTCAGGGAAATGTTGCCACTCCTAACATTGCGAGGGCTTTCCCACCATGCTATGGGATCTTTGTATGCGGCTTGTGTTACAAAGTATAATGCTGAGTGGTAGCGAGACCTGGACAATAAAGGAAGAGGATATTCGTAGGCTTAAGCATACAGAAAGGACAATGATTAGATAGATGTGTAGTGCGTCATTGAATGCCAGGCATGGGGCGGGGCTGGGGGGACTAGGATTGCGATTGAGGAGTTGAGTGGAAGGATGGGATTGAAATGTATTGGTGTTTTGATGAGAAGTGCTATTTTGAGATGATTTGAGCATGCAGAGAGGATGGAGTATGATGTTTGGGTGTGGAAGGTGAGGAGTATGAACTTCGTGGGTAGGGTTGCGGGAAGCAGGGCCAGAAAAGCTTAGGATAAGGTCATAGATTGGGACCTCAGGGATAAGGGACTGAAAAGGAAGACTGCCAAAGATCCAGCAGCGTGAAGAGCTGCCATTAAGTGACCAAGGCCACCTCATGCAAGCATGGTGGAGCTTTTATTAACGATACGAACGATATTTCCTGAGAAAAACATTTCCCAGTATGACGTAGACCTCATACTTCCAAATGGTGTAACAACTTAGTGTGAGATCAAGTAAGTGGCAATGCTAGAGAAAAACACTGTTTTTAACCGATCCTCTGTGTGTGTGTGTGTGTGTGTGTGTGTGTGT
>JAGKTI010031060.1:0-12229 GCA_018397915.1 Birgus latro
TTTCATCACCTGTTGTGGCCTTGGATGACAGTGTTGAATTTGATGCACATCAGTCAGTCAAGCTGGAGGAACTATCATGATTCTTCTTTTGCCCATGTGTGAGGATGCATGGAGCAGTTTTGGCCAAAAAAATCAGTGGTGGGGTGGGTCACAAAATCTTGCCTTTGTTACAGTTATCTGCCCATGGTATCATGTTGTTGCTGAAGTGTAACAGATAGTGGCACAGATCACTGGCCACCCATTTAAAAACTTAGAACTGTTTTTATCACACCTTATACTCTGTAATAAATTGAAGAGCACTGTATTGCTCTTGTAAATAATGAGATACTGTAATATACTGTTTGCTTCAGGTGTACCAGTGTTAGTGCCTCAAGCCCAGCACCCAGTGCTTCTGGGTGCAGCCATATTGGCAGCAGCAGCTGCAGGGGACTACCCAGACACAACCACCGCTGCTCTGGCCATGGCCCATACTGCATGTCCCAGTGTCAGGAGGTTAGTTACAGTGTTTTTGTTACCTGTGTTAAACACCACCACAGTCATGTAGGCTATAACACACACCACAGCAGCTCACCTGCAACACAGTGTCAGGAGGTTAGTTGCAGTGTTGTTGTTACCTGTGTTATCACACCACCACAGTTACCCTGGCTGTAACACACACTGTAGCTGCTTGTCACCCACATCCCAGTGTCAGGAAGTTGGTCTAAGCTTTCTTATTACAGTACTCGTATCTTGTGACAAGAGGCTTGTGAGATTGGTGCTTCTTTGCTTTTTTGTTGTTGTTTTGGTTGGAAAGAGTTGTAAGTTCATTGCTGTGACAATACAAGTATCCCTTACTTAATGATATTTCCTGTAATGATACAAAATATTTGACACCTCCTTCAGTTAATGTTTTCATTGTAACAATACCTTGGATGGGAAAATAAAAATCAAGTAAAAATTCATATGCCAAACATACATTTGTAACCTCAATATTTGCAAGTTCAGAATATGCAAAATTCACTGATAGGCAAAGATCCCAATATTTCAAATACTGTTTTCATTATATCCATCCATTATCCAATCCTATGTCGTCCCACAGAGGAGCGTAGGAGCCCGAGGCTATTCAAGTTGGTCCTGACATTTAAGATGAAAGTGACCAGCCTCACTCATCTCTGAGTGGCATTACATGAGCAATAAACCCCAACCACCCCTTGGATGTAAACCTTCACCGGCTCAATCCGATTGGAGTGCCGTAATTACCCACTGAACCACCAGGCGCCAAAATTTGGTTATATGGTTACCATCCAGCATAGTAAATGGTTTCCTGGTGGCTTGTCACTCAGTGTAGAGTCACCCACAGGCAGAAGGACAAGGAAAGAACGAAGGAAAGAAAAGCAGAAGAGGGAGTGTAAAGTCACCCGTAGGCAGAAGGACAAGGAAAGAATGAAGGAAAGAAAGACAGAAGAGGACTGAAGGAAAGAAGGATAGAGGAGAGGAAAGAGCAGACACCCGAGAGCAGCACTACATCGAGTGAGTGGATGGTGAATGCCCCCACCTACCATATTTTATGTGAAAAAAAAATCATTTTTATGCATCCTCCATGAATTTGGAGAAAGCATATGACAGGATGGATAGACAAGGATTGAGGAAAGTGTTAAGAGTGTATGGAGTAGATGCGAAGTTGTTGAAGGCCGTGAAGAGTATGTATGAGGGTGCTAAGGCTGCAGTGCATGTGGATGAAGAACTGAGTGAATTTTTCCTTTTGAAGGTTGGATTGAAACAAGGGTGTGTCATGTCTCCGTGGTTGTTCAGTCTGTATATGGATGGGGTTATAAAAGAGATACAAGGTAGAGCAGTGGGTGTTGGAGTGGCCCTAGTGAGAGAGGACAGTGTTTGGAAACTCCCTGTACTGTTGTTTGCAGATGATACTGTGTTGTTAAGTGAAGACAAAGGGGAGCTGCAAGGCTTGGTAGATGAATTTGGGAGAGTGTGTAAGAAATGGAATGTAAAGGTGAATGTAGGGAAGAGTAAAGTGATGGTCTTTGAGAGAAGTGAAGTCAGTGAATGTACAGTGAGATTGGATGGGGAGGATTTGGAGAGTGTGAGTTCATTTAAGTATTTGGGTAGTGTGATGAGTAAAGATGGAAGTTTAGAGGGTGAAGTGCTTGAAAGGGTGCAGCAGGGAAGAATTGTTGCTGGTTTCTTGAAAGCAGTGATAAGGAACAGGGAAGTGAGCATGGAAGTGAAAAGCTGCTACATGACACTATTGTGATACCAACTGTAACATATGGAAGTGAAGCTTGGGCCCTGTTGGAGGGACAGAAGTCAAGAGTGAAAGCAGTGGAAAAGAGTTATTTGAGAGGAGCATGTGGAGTCACATGGAGAGACAGACTGACAAATGAGGAAGTGAAGGAGCGTTGTGGTGTGGTTGTGGATGTGATAGGAAGCGTTAGGAGAAACACATTAAGGTGGCTGGGCATGTGGAGAGGATGGAGAGTGAGAGACTGATGAGGAAAGTGTTTGTGAGTGAGGTGGAGGGGGGGAGAGGGAGGGGGAGACCAAGGATGAGATGGAGGGATGGAGTGGAGAGGTATATGAGAGAGGTGTGAGCTGGGAGCAGGGCAGTGAAATGGCAGGGGACAGGGTGACATGGAGACAATTTGTTTGTGGCCACCCCTTACGGGATTAAGGCGTCTGGCAATAGATAGATGGAATTCCAATTACATGGCATGTGATGGGCATATGGGAGCAGTATGACCAGACCAGCTTTTCTGCCTAAACTGCCAGGTTTGACCATCCAACCCCCACCACCATCACATTAACTGAGTATCCCTACCAAACAGGTGCTAGAGAGGGACATCATCACCTGATGGCACAGGTATAATTGAGCAGTGATATCCAGTTTTGTAAATCCCTTAGCTCCCTCCTTATCCCCCTATATGAGCATGGTGAGCTGTGGCATAAGAGAATATTCAGCCAGCAGCCCACTGTGTTCACATCCAGATGATGCTGGGGCCACAACAGCAGCAACAACATCCATGCCAAACAAAACACATATGGTGCATCCACAGGGTCAGTATGTTTTTAAATACCATATCAAGGTAAGGTAGGAAGCAGAAATATAGGTTATTGTTTGAAAGAGGTCCTTTACAGCATCACTTTTGTATCATTGCTGGTGTGGCTGGTGTAGACATTATCCTGTAAGAGTCATTGGCTGGTATTCTCGCCGTTTAAGGAAGCTCTCCATAACCTTTTTCGGAGAAATTTATTTGGCTTATTGTAATATCACCTTACTCTGCATAAACAACCTACAAAAGGATATCAACCAGCTGTATCCTAAAATAAACCACTAAGAAAGAGGGTGCTTCCTTAACTGACAAGAATATGGGCCATTCCCACTTCTATCATGATTTACTACAATATTAGAATGAAAGACGAGGGAACTTTAAATAAAACTCAAATATGAGGTAGCAGTAGTAGTACTAGTACAGTACTGTAATAGTAGCAGTAGTGGTAGTAGTAATAGTGGTAGAGTAACCCCAGTCTGTTTATCTGAGCATACCCATCAACCTTAGTTATGCAACTGCCTCTGCTTGGCCATGCCATATGGTGAACTGATGTTCCCTTGTGGTGGACAGCACCTTATCACTGCAAGGTGGGAAAGAGTGTAGAGGTTTGGTTCCTGGATGAATGCTGCATTTGCGTCTCTCCAACCACTTAAGAGGGGCACCATAGTAGGTTCTACATCACCCTGTTATATTGTAATGTGGTTACTACTCAGCACTGTAAATGGTTTGCTGGGTTAGATACAGTGGTGTGTGTGTGTGTGTATTTACCTATTTGTATTTACCTATTTATAGTATACTTACAGGAATTGAGCTAAGCTCGTGTTGTCCCGTCTCCATATCTACATTCATCTAATCTAGTTTTAAATACATGAATGTTTTTTGCTTGCACCACCTTTTCGTCTAAGTCATTCCAAATACTTATGCTTCTGTTCGGGAAACTGAACCTTTTGAGATCATTAAGACATCTACTTTTCCTCAACTTGAAGCCATGACCTCTTGTCCTTCCATCATCCAACACAAAAAGATCCCCTCTATCCACCCTTTCCAATTCTCTTACATTTCTAAATGTCGTGATCAAGTCACCTCTTTCTCTTCTCTCGCGCAGTGTTGGTAACTTCAGTTTTTCCAATCTCTCCTCGTAGGTGAGTTCCCTTAAACGTGGTATCATCTTCGTTGCCATCCGTTGAACCCTTTCTAGTTTATCAATATGCTTCTTCAAATGAGGTGACCATACCACTGCCGCATACTCTAGTCTTGGTCTTATCATGGTCACTATCAACTCCCTCAACATTTCCTCATCCATATAATTAAAAGCCACTCTCATACTAAAGTACTTGTCTAGGAGGAGTTTAAGTGCTTTTTTAACATATTTGTATTGCAAAAACATAATTCTTCCTAAGGTTGGGGTGGTCACAGGTGAGTGGGATTTACGGATAAGTCAGGCAGGCTTCAGCCCCAATTAGTCCAACTTAAAGGAGTTATACTGTATTTTTTATGTATACTGTAACTACAGAGTGGTTTGTCCTTCTGTCTGTGCCTTCAACTCAAACTTCATTTCAGGTTGTTCTGCTGCTACTTCATAGACTGTCAGTGTTCTTCTAAAGCTATAAATACCTTAGTGGTTTCTGAAGGGTTTCGTCCTTGCATCAGCTGTCTTCCTTCTGTTCATCAGTGAACTATTTATCAATGATCTAACTTGCACATCTAGCCCTTCCCACTCATATGCTGATGACTCCACCCTTCACATTTCCACTCACTTCCTTCAGCTTCATTTCTAATTGGATGAAAGAAACCTTGCTGTTTTTAATCCATCAAAGAAATTCCTGCATCATTCAGCCAGTCAGAATCTTTCACACGAGTGTCCCTTAATATTCAACAGTATTCAGTTCAGTACTTCATCATCTCTTGATAACCTTTAGGTGTCTTTCTCATGGGCCCTGTCATGGAAAAATCATATTAACTCCCCTGCAAAATCTGCTTACATGAGATTAGGTATGCTAAGTTGACTCTGTGCTTTTTTTACCCTTGCACAACTGTTGACATTGTACAGGGATCTTATTTACTGCTTTGCAGACACAACTTCTCTAAACAGGGGGGGAGTCAAAGACTTTGTCTTACCTCCCTTTCTCATATTTACTCACTCCCTTCAACCTCTTTCTCTTTACTGCAGTGTTATATCTTTGTGCCTTTGCTGTTGCTATTTCAATGGCCACTGCTGCTCTAAAGTGTCTCCAGGCATCCCTACTCCATTACAGCAGGTGAAAATAGCATATGTCGGACACTGAATTCTCACACTTTTTTTCTCCAGCTGGTTAATACTTGAGTTAACCAGTTCTCTCAGTCCTTGATGGTAAGTGATGGCAACCATTATCCACTCATTTGATGTAGGGCTGCCTATTTTCTCATTCACCTTTATCATTCCTCTTCTGTGTCTGCCCTCCTCTTTTCTATTTCACCATGCCCTCCTTCCTCTCCATTTCTCCCACCCATTTTGTCACTTATTATTTCTCTTCTTTCTACTTTAGGCAGCTCCACACTGTGTGACAAGCCTTATGGTTTCCTGTAACCCAGGAAACCATTTACAGTTCTGGGTGGTAACTATATACCCAGATGATGGGATGATGTGGAGCCTGGTATGGTGTCCCTGTTAACTGGGTGGAGAGATGCAAATGCAGCATCCATCCATGAACCAAATCTCCACACTCTTTTCTGTGCCTCACTATGGTGAGGTGCTTTTTGCTGCAAGGGAGCATCAGTTCACTGCACTGGACAGCCCTGTAGGAGTGGTTGCTTGCCTGCAGTTGATGGGTATGATCAGCCAGACAGTCCAGGGTTACCCAACAACAACAACAACAACAACAACAACTCAGTCCTCCCTGCATGCAACACATTAACTCTGGGGCTGTGTTCCACAGCCTGTATTTGCCCCTGCTAATGACTCCCAGTCTTCAAGTGAAGTGTCCAGTCATCACAAAATGAATTCATCGTCAGTTGGGTTTTTATCTATTTGTCTATCCATAGCCAGACACCACAGTCCTGTAAAGGGTGGCTGTTTGTCTTTGAGTTAGTTTTTTTTACAGAGAGGGGCACTAACCCTTCTCCAACTCACTTTCTGACATGTAGGGAACATGTATGGGTTGGTTATATAATTACCACCCAGTTTTGTAAATGGTTTCCTGGCTTACAGGAAACCACTAGGTTTGTCACTCAATGTAAAGCCACCCGGAAAGGAAGGAAGAGTAATAAAAGGTGACAGGAAATATGAGAGCAGTAGGAAGAGAGGAAGGAAGACAGGAGCTGTGGGATATTTGTATGATGTGGCATTGATGCTGCATGGTTACTTCAGCACCACCGCATGAAGGTGTGCCTCTCCACCTCAGACATCTGATGCTGAAGGAGTTAATGAAGGCTGCATCAAGTCTCTCCTGTGTTGAATAAAATCTGAAGGTAGGAAGAATAAAATGTAAGCAGGTCACTGGAGTGAAGTGCTGAATCCCTCCAATGAAATAACTCTGTTTTATTTTTGCTGTATCCATTGGTGCTGGTGAGGGAGACCTTCATGTTGTGGCACTGATACAGTCAGGTAACATATTCAGTATACAGTATATGTAAAGAACAACTGTGCAGGCTTTTACCTTTTGGGTTTTTCTTCCTTGCATTACATATGTACATTATACCACAGTGTTAACACTAATATATAACACAAGGTTAAAAAGTTGAGGTTAATAACTTTTCTTGTATCTCCATATGCTTTCAAGCCTTAGTGTTCACAGACATTCACAAAATAGTGAACCAGTTTGCAAAACTTCTGTTCACTATAATCAAGTCATATTAACCCTTCCATTGCCAGCATCTTGACAGCTCTGCTTTTGTACATGTAAAAACCTTCAGTCTTAATCCCTTAAGTATGCAGTCTTTTTTTTTTTTTTTTTTTTTTTAAGGCTGTCTGTCTCCCAAATTAAGGGTTCAAATTTTGCAGGAGTTTGAAATAAAAAATCCATGGCAGAATGTAATGACACTCTTCAGGAATTTCTGATTCAGATTTTGAAACAGTTTAAAAGAAAATGTCCCTGGCAGAATGTAATTCTTCAGGAATTTCTGGTCATTGAAAATCCAACCAAGGTAAAATACTGGCATAAGTAAATTTTGAATGTGGGTGTGTAAAGTGCATAGTTTTGGTAACATGCCCCTGCATTTGTGGAGGATGGCAAAGTGTGGGACTGCATCACCACCATCACTGCCACCACTGTCACACTGTCATAGTTTATTTGAGGACAAAAATTCACCTAATATTTATGTCTGCTAACCCTCAGTTTCCCCTACTGACTTACGTCCTAAGCAAGTGGTTCCCAAACTTGAAACCATCATACTCGTACATTTCTCAGGGAGTCTATTCTAGGTACTGTATTCGTAAAAATTTCTGGTCAGTATAGACAGAAGTTAAGTATTATTTTCCTGGGGCAGGATGTCTGAGAATGATTTTTATGTTATCCATTTAATGTACATCATACCTGAAGACAATGCAGGATGGATATGTGAAACTTTTAGGTGATAGATTTGCAAGAGATACATGTATAGGAAAAGTGTAACTAGGATGCCACCCTCATTGTCAGTAAGTTGGCTAGGTGTTTCTGCCAGTCTAATCTAGTACTTGTCTCTGCAAAACAGAGCAATAAATGGAAGCAATATAATCAGTTCCATGTAAAAGGTGGCCTCTGCTGTGCCTTTAATGTTGGTCACCACTGACATGGCAGTTCACTTTTTGAATATTACAATACCTGTACTTCAATATTCTGCTTCAACAGGTTGCATGACAAGAAGTATCAAGTGTTCAAGAGGATGCAGAGTGACCAGAAAGCTTACTGTCAGCTGATGTCTGACAAGCAGGTCTAGGTATGTGAAGTTAGTCTCACTAGTTTGCCCTTTGCAATATCTCTGCTACACTGAGGGACCAAGGTTATCATCATCATCATCATCATCATCATCATCATCATCATCACCCAGTTTCCCACATGGGTGCTGATGAGGAGCCTACATATAGTGACACTGTGCACCTTGGGTGGGCAGCTGTGGTATCCACCCTGGAGCCAAACCTCCTCATTTTCTTGCACCTAGCCATGGGAAGGACATTGGTTCGACCCTGGTGAGCCACTGTCTACCACAAGGGGGCACTGGATCCCTACACAGTGTGTGTGTACAGTACTGTATCTGCAGGACAGCCCCACAGAAGCAATTACTTAACTGTGGTTGTTGGGCCTGCTTAGCTAGACAGACCAAGGTGATGCAACAATAAACTTTCCCACATTTATAAGGTGGAGTATCACTCTTCCTTGTGCCATTTTCAGTCTATGCTTCGCCGAAGGACCCAGGATATCTTCATCATCATCATCATCGTTGTTATCGGCTGCAGCAGCACCACCACCCAATATTAATTGTTTTTATACAGTATAGTTGGGAAATTCAGAATTCAGAACCATGTTCCTGTGGACATGACATCTGCTCTTTATCAATTCATTTTGCATATTACACCTTAGTATTATATTATGGATTATTTGGAGATGTGATTTCCATTACAGTTATTTAGATAAATATGAAGTCCAAAATTATTACACTTTAATATTCTGTATATTATATCTTTTTAATATTGATGTAGCATCAGGTCCTTACGCCTTGAAGGGTGGTAATATTAGACTGATTCTCACTTTTTTCTTCCATTCATAACTTAGAGGTTAATGCAAGGAGTCAAATTACACCAGTAACTTCTTGTATTTCATTCATAGCTTTCTGATACTGACACAATTTCCATTGGTAACATACACAAGAATATCAAAATGTCGTGTGCAGAAACTACAAGTATACCCTTTTTGCTCTAACTTGGGCTAAAACAGCCATCTCTCCACCTTGAATACTGTGCAGTAACAATAGATTAACATTTAAATATGATGCTAGTCAAGAAGAAGAGCAGTGGAAAAGATGTAGAGCTGTAGTGTTATCTTTTCTGCCACTGAGCCATGTGAAATAGTCTGCAAAAGGGCAAGAATCCAAGCAAAGTTAAGAGTAAAAATACTACCGTAAGAAGTGACTGCTTGAGAGACTTGTTAGCCCGTGAGAATACTGTACCAGGCCAGGAATTTATTGTGTTGTGTTCCAGTATGCCATTATTGCAGTAGTGGATGATTTAGACACACTTGGTGAATCATCATTATCAGGTGTTGCAGAGGGATGCCTTCATGTGGTGGCATCGATAGAGCCAGGTGGCACCACTGCCTGGCTGTAAAATTTTCCCTCAATTCTGTATCCCTTAAAGGAGGTTGGTAGGCTGTAGGAGGAGGACATCTTCAGCCTGCACTCCACCAAGTTTATGTCCTGATGAGCCTGGGGTGCAACTACTGCTGCTGTTCACCATCAGCAACATCTTTACTATAGTTCAGCTTGTGTGCCTGTTGTCCTCACTTTCAACTTGGTCCATGTACAGCAAGTCCCCTCTATAAATCTCTGCATAAAGGTCAGTATGCAGTTGATTTGACAGTTTTCCTTAATTTACAGTAGCTGTTGTATGGAAACACTTGTAATGTTTTGGAACACATGACATGATGCATCACCTTTTTTACATTCTGGTATAAACACAAATTTCAATATGTGCCTTATGTATGTGTCAACTGGAAGTGGGGGAGGTAGGAAAGAGGGAAATTGAAGATGAGATGAAGGGATGGGGTGGAGAGGTACATGAGTGAGGGAGGTGAGAGTTGGAGAGAGAACAGCCAGATGATAGAGGACAGCAGAACATGAAGGCATTTCCTTTGTGGCCACCTCATCCAGGATTAAGGCATCTGACTATAGTTAAATAAATACCATTCAGTATATAATTCAGCCAGGGAGGTAAAGGAAAGATTTAGGAAGTGGAGAGATGGTGTGGGGCATAAGGGCTTGAGAGTAAATGCAGATAAAACAAAGGTGATAGTATCTAAGGTTGGTGGTGGTACTGTCAAAAATGAGGAAGAGTGGCCATGTGTGGTTTGCCATGAGGATGTGGGAGGTAATTCCATCTTGTGCATTTTGTGATAAGTGGGTGCATAAAAGATGTGGTGATATTAGAGGTAAACTGTGAGATAATGCTGGTGTCATGTATGTGGTGTGTCAGGGAGAGCATGTGGAGATAGTCATGCATGAAAGGATTGATCTTGCTGGTGAGTCTCTCGAGTGTATGGGAGTTTTGTTACTTGGGAGAGATGTTGTGTGCTGGAGGTGGGGCTGGAGTGAGGAGTGGATAGAAGAAGTTCAGGGAGCTGTTACCTTTCATGACATTGAGAGGGCTGTCTCTCCCTGTGCTAAGGGATCTTTGTTCTGTATGCGGCACACGTTAGAAGTGTAATGCAGTACGATAGTGAGACGTGGGCAGTAAAGGATGAGGGTATTCGCAAGGAGTGTAATGCTGTACGATAGTGGGACGTGGGCAGTAAAGGAAGAGGATATTTGCAGGCTGTAACGTATAGAAATGACAGTGATTAGGTGGATGTGCATTGCATCCATGAGTGTGAGGCCTGGGGGTACTAGGTTTAAGAAGGAAGAGTTAAGATGATGAATGGGACTAGAGTGTATTGGTGTTGTGATGAGGAGAGGTAAATTGAGATGGTTTGGGCATGTGGAGAGAATGGGAGATGACAGTTGGGTGCAGAAAGTGAGAATTATCAATGTTGGGGGTAGGGTTGTGAGAGGCAAACCAGAAAAGACCTGGGATGAGGTCATTGAGTGTAACCTCAGGGATAAGGGACTAAATAAGGAAGTTGCCAGGAGTCAATGAGCATGGAGAGCCGCCATTAGGTGAACAAGGTCGATGGATGCAAGTATGTTGGAGCCTTTATAAATGAAACGAAATGAACGAGTCCATTCTGTATACCTGTAATGCCATGAATAGCTGTGATAGGTGGAAGATTTTACTGTGGCAGCTTTTAATATTCTTAGTGATAGTACAGACACTGTCCATTTAGTGTGATTTTGCTAATCTAGGTTTTATTTCTTGTATTATAAATGTGAAGCTGTGTGGAATAGTGTGTCTGTCAGGTTAAACCAGGATTCTGGGGCTTTGAATGGTAAATGAATGTTGTGTGGTCTATTTCGCTGGGTATGCTGTTGATTAGTTCTCCCACTGTCATAGTCTTTCCTTGTCCTGGCTTTCTGCACCATACCTTACCGAACATGCAGGTGAGAAAAAGAGGATAGGATGATGATGTTAGTGATGATGATGATGATGATGATAGTACAAGTATTGTTTGTTATTTTGTTATTATTCATTGTTAAATTTAGTTGTTGTATTAAGTTTATTTGTTGTATTAAATTTATTTGTTAATGACTATATCCATTCTAGTGGAACAGAAGATAGTCCACTCATTTCTTCGTTGCTCTGTACTTGTCTGTGTATATTTACAGTAATTTTGTTATGTGACTGACGTAGATTGGTAACTACAGTGATCCTCTGGTTATATCAGTTTTCGTTATCTCTCTGAGATGAAATCTGCACTCCTGCCATTATGGCAAAATTTTTCAGCTCAAAAACACCATTTTCATGCATCTCAGGTACTTTCCACTGCCAGTGATGGTGTAGTGTCTTTGGTTTCTGATGGCTTTGAGAGACAAGTAGATGAAGTCCTACTCTAGGAGTTATATAAATCTACGTAGTGGAGACCGCTAACTCTCCACCCCCTAGCCTTGGAACCCCTTAACTCAAGCCCATCTCTAGCCTTGGAACCCCTTAACTCAAGCCCATCTCAGGTCTCTCAGTGGTTTGTGTTTCTTCCTTATTGTTCCCTTTTCATCCCTGTCTGTTAACCTAACCATGCCCATATGTGTTTCTGATACTTACCATAACAGCAGTATGTATTTAGTGGGTCTGAATCATCATAAAGGGAAAGTTTGGGCTTGCACTTGGAATACCTGTACCAATTAGGATAAATCCCATAGGTTCTGTGCTTTTGTTCTCAATTCTTTTATCATGTACCATGTTCAGTACCAGCATGTGGAGTAACCAAGGGATTACAGTATAATAGTTGCACACTGTTTGTACTGTGGGGTGAAATGCTCAATCCAGGTAGTGCATATTTTGACTAATATCCAGCGGGAAGTTTTCATTGCACCAAGGTTGAACCAAATAGCTCAACAACTAGCCAGTGGATAGTGAAAATATC
>JAGKTI010031061.1:0-12229 GCA_018397915.1 Birgus latro
GGGCGAGGAAGAGTGTTCTATCTTTGTCGTCCATTTACTCCAAAATTATTGAATGTATCGATTTCCTGTAAGAACCATGATAAAGATCAATGAATTCTACGTATGTACAGGACATAACTATGTAATTTCTCTAATGAAAAGTTGTGGTTACGTAGGCGGTTATTGTGCGCACATGACGAAAGTGCACCGCGGCCGCGAATACCCTGTAGTTTTTTGTGATTTACTCAGAAACTATGAGGCGTATCAAAACAAAAAGGTATCAGGAGAAAGCTTATGAAATTCTACATAAGATTATGTAATTAAAACATAACGTGTGCGAGAAAACTTCTGCAGTATACCTCCCTGAACAAAAATCATTTTTTTTTTTACAAAAATGGCTTTTAGTTTTTGGCCATTTTCTAGAAAACTACAAATCAAATCACAACCGGACATACCTCGTTAGAAAGCCAATGAAATTCTCTATCAAAACTTATACATCTGTATGATGGAAAACACTCAAACAACGATGTTGGGAAGTGAGATCAACGTTCCAAAATGTTTATTCACGGCGGCCTAGTGTACTTTTATTCGTATTTTTCTGGTTTTTCTTTTGGCTTATCAGCTAGAACAAACATCGGCAAATAAGATGATGTGAGTTTCAGGGCAACAAATAAGATGATGTGAGTTTCAGGGCAACAAGATGATGTGAGTTTCAGGGCAACAAGATGATGTGAGTTTCAGGGCAACATTTTGAGGTTTGGGTGGCGAAAATGAGGCGAGAATACGTGTAATTTGCATACCGCAGGCTGCCAGCGGAGCACGCGGGGGAGTAAAATCATGAGCCGTGAAACTTTATAAAACTTACCATGCGCGAAAGGGTTAATTCAAGCTTTGTGTCCATTATTTATGTGAACAGGGTCTTAAAAAAGTGCTATGCATGCCCAGCAGGGAGGTAGGTAGGTGGTTTTCTGATTTAGGTTAGGTTAGGGTCCGGAATGACCGGTGCTGGAGATTCAGGACCCAATATCCGGACAAGACCACTTTCCGGACATGCCTTTGGCTCTATTACATCGGATATTGGAGAGATTACTGTATTTTGAAAGTCTGATGAATGGGAATAGAGAGAGCATAGCCACTGTAAATAATGACTGGTTTTGGGGGTGTGCAGAGAAGGAATGCAGTGCCACGAAATGTGACAGTCGAACAGGCGAAGAGCACTGTGAAATGGCTGAAAAATGGGAAAGCAGCTGAGGTTGATGAGGTGTATGCAGAGATGATTAGTGCAGAGTGCAGAATGAAGTGCTCGTTGGAGATAAGTAAGAAGGCATGGATGAGTGGAACTGTGCCAGCAGAGTGGAAAAAGGCTGTGACTGTACCCCTGTACAAAAATAAAAGTGAGCGAAGCGAGTGCAAGAATTATCGTGGCATAAGTTTATTCAATGTGGTAGGGAAGGTATATAGAAATTGAGAAAGTAAGAGAGGTATCAGAAGTCCTAGTGAGTGATGAACAAGGTAGATTTAGGAGTGATATAGGATGTGTGGATCAAATATTTGCAGTAAGGCAGATAGTGGAGAAAGTTGTGAGAAGGACCTTAAGGTGTTTATGGCATTCATGGATCTGGAAAAGGCATACAACAAAGCAGACAGAGAAGGATTGTGGAAGGTTTTGTGCATGTACGGTGCAGATGGCAAGATGCTAGATGCCAACAAGAGTTTTTATGATGGTAGTGAAGCATGTGTAAGGGTAAATGGGCATCTATGTGAATGGTTCACGAGCGGTGTGGGCATGTGACAAGGTTGTGTCATGTCCCCATGGTTGTTCAATATATGGATGGGGTGATGAGAGAAGTAAAAACACAAGTAATGGAGAGGGGGATGCGAATGGTAATGAATGGTAATGGATGGAATATCTCAAAATTTGTCGTATGCTGATGATGTAGTTTTCATTCATTTATTCATCAAATCCTAAAGTGCCCCATGAGGAGAGTAGAAGCCCAGGGCTAGGCAACTTGGTCCTGACATTTAAGATGGGAGTAACTAGCCTCACTCATCCCTGAGTGGCATTACATGAGAAATAAACCCCAACCATCCCTTGGGTATAAACCTTCACCGGCTCAATCCAATTGAAGCGCTGTAATTACCCACTAAACCAACAGGCATCAAAATCTGGTTATAAGGTTACCACCCAGCGTATTAAATGGTTTCCTGGTGTACAGAAAATCATTTGGCTTGTCACTCACAGCAGAGTCACACACAGGCAGAAGGAAGAGGAAAGAATGAAGGAAAGAAAGACAGAAGAAGTAGTGTAAACTCACCTGTAGGCAGAAGGATGAGGAAAGACAGAAGGAAAGAAAGACAGAAAAGGAAGGAAAGAAAGACAGAAGAGGAAGGAAAGAAAGACAGAAGAGGAAGGAAAGAAAGACAGAAGAGGAAGGAAGGAAAGAAAGATGGAGGAGAGGAAAGGGCAGACATCCAAGAGCAACACTACATTGAGTGGAGGGTGAGTGCCCCCATCTACCACATTGATGATGTAGTACTACCTGCAAATACCAGACAAGAACTTGGTATATTAGTGCAGAGTTTGCTGATGTGTGTCAGCATTGTGCCTTGAAAGTAAATATAGAAAAGAGTAAAGTGATGTTATTGAGAGAGAAGGTGACTCCCAGTGTGAAGATACAGTGAATGGAGAGAGACTGGAATTGGTGAGAGAGTTCAAATACCTGGATACAGTGATAGAAAAGAGATGAAAATGTGCAAAAGAAGTGGAAAGTAGAGTGACACAAGAAAGGAAAGTAGCTGGTGCTATGAAGGCCTTGATACGAAACAGAGGCTTGAGTGTTACAGCTGCATGAGGCTTACATAAAGGAGTGTTAGTGCTAACTTTAACATACAGATGTGAGGCTATGGTATGGCATAAAAGTGAAAAGTCTTGAAAGCAGTGGAGATGGGACTGCTGAGGATTGTATGTGGAGTACAGAGAGCGGATATGTTACAAAATAATGCGATTCGTGTAAGATATGGAGTGAGGAAGTCTGTGGACACCAAAATCGAAGAGAATGTACCGAGATGGTGTGGTCATTTGGAGAGAATGGATAACAATACAGTGGTGAAAAAGTTATGTCTGAGTGAATCTGAAGGAGGAAAGAAGTGAGGCAGGCCGAGGAGAAGGTGGAAGGATATGGTGGATGAGTGTGTGAGGGACAGAGGTTTGGAAATTAGTGAGGCTAGGGGCCTGACAAGAGATCGGGCTGGCTGGATGAATATTGTGAGGAGAAGCACATGATCAAGGATTTAGCACCCCTTTTAACATAACAGCGACTGGACTGATCGGATACATTTATGTGAAGCTACAGAATGTGGTGAATGTTTTTGGTGTACCAGACAGAGTCAGGATTCCAGGGGCTTGAATGGTGAGTGAATGGAAGTGTGGTCGAATGGATTGGGCAAATTTGGGCTGTCTGGACATTGCTACTCCTCACCCTGCCCTAAGGTGGGAAAGGTCCGGATGATGATGATGATGATGATGATGATGATGATGATGAAAGAAAATTATTCTGTGTAAAGTGTACAAGTAAAAATGTGATTTAGAATGCACTGCTATAAGGGTGAGTGACTGTTGTGGCTATATCTCATGCAAGTTGGTGTAGTGTGGTGTACCATTATTCTGTGGGATGTTATGAGGCAAAATATAGGATGTGTTTTGACACATCACCACGCCAGTATTTTACCTAGAGACTTGCTGCAACTCTAATCAAAAAGTTAGAAGTTGATTTACCTCTGCATTCATTGCTATATTTAAAGGACTTCTGTACAAATTCTGGAGAGATGAATATGATACATTTGCCATGACTGCTGCACCACAAATTTTATATGTGGCCAACAAGCTGCAGCCAACAGGTAACTACTCTAGGTTCAACCAACCTGCAAACCAAGCAGCCACATCAACTTTCTGCTGCTCATACTTCTTTATAAAGGGATATTCCAGCAGCTTCTTATACTTAGGGCGATGGCGGTACTCCTTGATCAGGCTGTGAGAAAAAAGAAAAGCTAATTATACACTTCTGGTTCTTTAAAAATCAAGTTGTGCACTAGGAGAATTCTTAGAGTGAATCTTTCACCATAATCTACCATCATAGTTACTGAAAAACAAAGTAAATAAAACAGAAACAAATCTCAATATCCTTTCTCAATTCCTAATGAAATTAATGAAATGGGAGGGATCTAAACACCAAAATATGAAACAGACAAGCAGATATATAATTACTAACTATACATAAAGCACTGTTAAACTGCCACAGAGGAGACTAACTATAATAATCCTTTAAATTCAGTTTTTTAATTTAACTTAATCAAGGTGCTACCATGTGATTTTTATCAGCTTAAATGCAACTTCTTTTCAGAATCAGCTTTATCAGCATCAATCTACTTCCCAATAAAAACTGGGATGGGCATAATAAAAAATAAATGAACAGTATGCTCAAGCAGCACTATTTAACCTGTGGTGTGCTACTTACCCCACTTGAGTCGATTCTGTTGGCAATGACATACCTCATACGAGAAGGAGTTCTAACACCACACCACAAAGTTCTCTTAGGGGTAGCATCGTGCAGTTTTTATGGGGATATCAGATTATCTATCATCTTTCATACCCATGACCCAGGTTAAGCCAAGAAACTAAGTTGAAGTTGCAACTACAAATGTAATTCATGCACTTCCTGATCCATTAAAAATGGCATTAGCCCAAGGAAGGCTCAAACCTGTCTCGAAAAAATAGTTTTTGAGAAAATCAAATGCAAGGCACAGAGTGATTATTGGAAGAGAAGGAAAGATTAAATAAATTACTGAAAGCTGCACATCACACTCAAGTTGGGGGTTACAGGACTACCTGGCAACTCACTGAGAACAGACAGCAGTGAGTACTGCTCATTAGTTTTAGCTGCTGGTTTCCTGGCAACTGGGAAATTTCCAACCACAATTACAGTAAACCCCCAATTATCTGGTGCTGCATTATCCGGCATATGACATTGTCCGGTGTAGCCAATGGCTGAAGTAAAACGGTATCCAGCAGTAAGCATAAAATCTTTGACACTATCCAGCATGAAGAACCCTTTCTTCTGGCTAAAAGAACATTATTATCTGGCATGAGACAGTTGTTGTCATCAAATATCCAGTCATAATCACAAAAAAAGAATATAAAGAAAGAAATATACAAAAAGAATGGTATTATACGGTACTGTAATATGAAAGTGGGGGAGTGTTGAGGGAGGGAGGGTTGATGGTTGGTGGGCCTTGCAGCTCACAGGGCGTTGGTGGTGGGTATGGAGAAAAGATGCAGTGGTAGGGAGTAGAACAGTTCTGATTGGCTAAGACAGGGAAGGGAGAATTCTAATGCAGATTTTTCACTGGCTGGCAGCAGGTAGGTGGATGTTATCTCACTCCCCAATGTATTCCTCCGCTGCTATGGTGAAAATATGAGGCGTCTGGATCCAGAGGGGCGTAACCCTCAAATCCGCCATTTTGTGTTAGAAGCAGGAAAGCGTTCATCAAGGCCAGCTACACCACGTGGTGGAAAATTTCAAGGGAAATGCAGCCTTGATGTGCGGGACAATAGGGTTGGAAGTCAGGTGGTTTCAGGTGCACAAACCTCAGATGAGAAATGTTTTTCAGCTCCCAGACAGGTATATCCAGCACCCCCAAATCTGGGCCAGCCAGTCAATAAGCGCACCTCACACAGCCGTCAATGCTGTCATCCCCAGGCTCAGCCAATCACGTGCCTCTTACCATAGCAGCTTAGCAGTCATCCCTTTAATATGCACAGTGACCACGCACTTTTGTGTCCTCTTCATATTTTTGTTGTTTTATGTGGATATCCGCCTGAAAATGAGTTCTTCTGAGAATGAGCGTGAGGGCTAAAGGCCAGTGCATACTAGAAAGCGTGCAAGAAAGCCTGACACTTGGGGAAAACACGTTGTTAAGAAGAAACGAGACAGTGGTCAGGCATATTTTAGTCTGACCAGGATGAAAACTTCCTGGATTAATAACCCACCCCCACCCCCCACCCCAATGAACTTACAAAACAGTACTTGGGATGAGGGATTGATAAGTGTTCATATTATATTATTTTCAGTATTTAATTAACTATTAACTTATTAAAGGTCACCTGTATAAACTTTAAATAAGAAAATTGGCAGAAATCACCATTTAAAAATTATAAAAAAAAAAAACAATGCTCATGGCGTGTTGAATTTTTCACAGGTTTCTATCCTCTTATTAATAATGTGTTAGGGTGCATAATTTGGTACAACCACTAATAGTTTATGAGGGCTAGTTAGGTAGGGGTGCTGAATAACTGCCAGAGGAGAAAAAATATATACTGTATATATATATACTGTATATTGCGCTGGAAAGTACTAGCCGAGACGAGTCTATAGGTATCATAAAACCATAATAATTGTAACAAAATCATGATGAAAACCGTTCATCTACTTTAAACCGCTGTAGTAAAAAACCATGGTTTTTAGGTTATGCCCTTCTGGAACCGGATGCCTCATATACAAACGTGTCTACACTGCACTCTAAGTCTCTTCCAAAACATTACTATTGTAATGACATGATATGGACATCGGTAATCCTACTTTAGTGCCGTATATACAGTACTGCCAGGTGAAAGAAAACAGGTCTCCTGGCTGGGGGAACTTTGATATTACCCACATCATCAACATGAAATTGCTTCTGTACAAAAAATTACAATGTACTTAATAGTAAATTACAGTATTTTATTATCAGGAACATCTATTAGCTGTTTTTTTGACGTCTTAAAGTGTTTTGTAGGGGTTAGAGAGTGGATAAGTGTTATTGGGTTGGGGAGTCAGAAGCCCCTACAGGGAGAACTTTTGCATAATCCAGCATTTTGACAGTATCCGGCAGGCCTTTGGCTCTATTATGTCACATAATCAGGAATTTACTGTACTCTGTAACTATGGTGAGTTGAATAAAACTGTCTCATGGGTGAGTGTGTAATAACATTTCTCATGGGTGAGTGTGTAATACCATTTCTCATGGGTGAGTGTGTAATACCATTTCTCATGGGTGAGTGTGTAATACCATTTCTCATGGGTGAGTGTGTAATACCATTTCCAAGATGACAATGTAAATTTCATGTCATTTTGCAAAGGTCACTAAATTGGCCAAATTGCAACATTACAGAGCCTGTTTTTCAAATCCTTGTATTGCTGACCATGAGTTAAAGTGCCTCATCATATACGCCAGAAAATCATCTGCACATCCCTTCATCCATCAAAAACTTTCCTCCATCTCACAAGCAGTTATTTCCACATCATTTAATTTCAATGCCATTTTGATGCACTTCACAGATGTATCCCTGCTTGTCGTATGAGGTGACTAAAAAGGTTGGTGGTGGGTTAGTGCCCCACCCCGTAAAAAGAACTAACTAAACAAGCAAATAAAGCACATTGGACCCGGACGGACCACACGTTGACGACTAGGGAACGGACAAAGGACATTCTGAGGGTGGGAATGTGGAATGTGAGAGGAGTGAATGATGAAGTGAAGAGAGAGAGATTGTTCAGGTGCTTGAGGATGCAAGAGTGGATGTATGTGGACTGACTGAAACTAAATGGAAAGGTGAAAGGGTGAGAGAATGGGAAGTTGGTGTAGGAATATGTGCGGGAGTTAATGAGAATGAGAGGGCAAGAAAGGGAGTATGTCTGATGATAAGCAAGAAGTGGAAGGTGAATATAAGGGAGTATGGAACAGTGGGTGCAAGGATTGTATGGGTGAGGATGAAAGTAGGTATACAAGATTGGGCGATTGTATGTGGGTATGCGCCGACAGAGGACCGAGTGGCAAGAGTGAAAGATGAGTTTTGGGCAAGTGTAGAAGCATGTATGGACAAGTTTGAGAGGAGCGAGAGAGTGTTTTTGATTGGGGACATGAATGGCAAAGTTGGGAATGTACGAGTGGATGGAGTGGTTGGTCATTGGGATGTGCCAGCTGAGGTGGATGGGAATGGTAGTGCCCTGGTGAACATCTGTGCTGGTAAGGGGTTGGCAATAGCCAACACCTACTTTCAGCACAAGATGATCCACAGGTATACAAGGAGAGTCATAAGGAGGATGGATGGTGAACTTGTAGCATGAGAGGCAATGATAGATTTGTTTTGGAAGGAGATAAAGAGAGTAAGACAGTGTGAAAAGGGATATAGCAGAGGAGTGAAAGATGGGAATAATAGATTGCTGGTGAAGAAGAGAGAGAAATTGAGGAGATGGAAGGAGCACTTTGAGGATTTGCTGAATGTAGAGAGTGAGAGCAGTGCGAGTATAAGTGGTTGGGGAATGGCTGGGAGAAGAAGAGGTGAGAGGAGGGAGGAAGAGATCAGTAGGGCAGAAATAGTGGAAGCAATGAAGAAGATCAAGATGGGAAAGGCCCCAGGAATTGATGAAGTGTGTGGTGAAATGCTGAAGTATGGGGGTGAGATTATTGTGGAATGGATATGGAAGTTGTGTAGATTGGCTTGAGAAGAGGGAAGGGTTCCAGAGGACTGGAAATCAAGTATAATTGTTCCTTTATATAAAGAAAATGGGGAGAGAGAAGTATGTGGTAACCATAGGGGTATTTGCCTTCTTAGTGTGACTGGAAAGATATATGGCGGAATACTTATTGACAGGGTTAGGCATATAACAGAGGAGTTAGTTGGAGAACAAGGGGGATTTAGGAAGGGAAAAGGGTATGTGGATCAGATATTTATTCTAAGATGTTTAGTGGAGAAGTACTAAGAGAACGGAAAGAAAGTGTATGCTGCCTTCATGGACTTGGAGAAAGCTTATGACAGAATAGACAGGCAAGGTATATGGAAGGTATTAAGAATATATAGAGTGGAGAGGAAATTGTTGTGTGCTGTGAAGAGTATGTATGAAGGAGCTAGGGCTACTGTGCGAGTGGATGATGAGCTAAGTGAGTTCTTTGATCTGAATGTGGGACTGAAACAGGGTTGTGTGATGTCTCCATGGCTGTTTAATACATACATGTATGGGGTTGTACAGGAGGTGCAAGGCAGGGCAGTGGATGTGGGAGTGGCTCTATTGAATGAGGGTGAGATGTGGAAGATTTCGGTGTTGTTGTTTGCTGATGATACAGTATTGTTGGGTGAAGATGAATGGGAGTTGCAAGGTTTGGTGAATGAATTTGGGACTGTGTTTTTGTTTTCGTTTTCACTTTTGTTTTTGAAGGCTCCAACATGCTTCCAACCCTAGCTTTCTCATTGCCCACTTCACCACCTCTCTAGGGACTCTGTCAAAGGCTTTTTCCAAATCAACAAAAACAAAATACAATTCCCTTTTCTTTCCAATATATTTTTCCTGAAGCTGTTGAACAATGAATATGGCATCAGTGGTCCCCCTGCCTGGCATAAACCCAAACTGCATCTCATCGATATTCACTCTTTCTCTAATCATACCTTCTAGAACTCTCTCCATTACGTTCATTATCTGATCTAAGAGCTTTATACCTCTGTAATTTCCCCTTTCCAGGGCATCACCCTTCCCTTTGTACACATTTACAATTACACTCTTCAGCCAATCATCTGGGACAACACACTCATATATAATCATATTTATCAGGTCAGTGACTAACCTCACCCCAGTATCTCCTGAGGCCTTCAACAATTCGGCAGTCAACCCAGACACACCTGCCGCCTTCCCTACCCGCATCCTGCCTATTGCCTCACTCACAGTAGCAGCGTCAATCAAAGGCCAAGGCCCAAACACTGGATCAGCTGGCTCCAAACCTTCCCTATCCCAATCAAACTCCTCATTCAACAACCGGCTATAATGCTCTCTCCATGCATCTTTAATATCCTCACTGTTAACCACTACCCTTCCTTCATCATTCTTCACACACTGCTCGCCTACAATGTCCCGATTATCTCTCTTCATCTGATTTGCCACCCTAAAAACCATATTTTTCCTTCGTTCATGATTTAGAATATCAAGTAAAAGTCTCTGTGACTCAGACTTCACCCTGTATACCTCTCTTCTAGCCCTGCGCTTGGCAGCCAAGTACTCCTCCCTGTTACCACCCTTCTTCCATTCCCAGAAAAGCCTTCTCTTCTCCTTAACTGCGGCTTCTACACCCTCATCCCACCACCAAGTTACTTTATGTCTTGCTGGGCCTCTTGTCCAACCGCATACTGCATCGGTAACTCTCAAGAGGTTGTTCTTAAGGGTTCCATACTGTTCGTTAACGTCTCTATCTTTGGCTTCCTGTTCAGCCACCACTCTCCTCATCTCACTATAAAAGGCATCCCTTACTGATTGGTTTCTCAGCTTCCATATTTTCCTCCTAGGTACATATGTCATCCTTCTCATCACTCGTTCCTTAAGCACCATGTCACAAATCAACAGTTTGTGCTGCTGAACACACTCCTCACATCCTATAACTTTAACATCCCTCACTAATCTCCTATCAACCCTCCTTACCAGACAATAATCTATCTGGCTACTATTTCCCCCGGACTCGTACGTAATCAACCGGCTGATTCTTTTCCTAAAATGTGTGTTGCACACAATCATGTCCATAGCCTCCCCAAACTCGAGTATTCTTTCCCCTTCCGCATTCCTCACACCATATGCACATCCTCCATTTATATATTTCTCCCCGGAATCGTGCTAAGTCTGTTCTTCGCTCTGCTAAAAACAATTTCATCCGTGCTAAATGTTCCCAACTCTCCAACTCGAATTCTTCTCGCTCCTTCTGGCACCTTGCCAAAAACCTTTCTAACAACTTTACCTCATCATCCTTCCCTCCTCTTTTCTACTCTGATGGCTCTGTAGCTATTTCTTCTACTGATAAAGCAGATCTCTTCGCTCCGACTTTCTCCTCCAATTCCACCTTAGACGATTCCGGTGCTATTCCTCCATCACTTCCCCCCTCTGACTTCCTCTTGATTGACATTAAAATTTCTTCAGCTGATGTGTTTTCTGCCATCACTGGCCTCAATACTAAAAAGGCATATGGTCCTGATGGAGTCCCTCCTGTTGTCCTCAACAACTGCATTTCTGTGCTTACACCCTGCCTAGGTAAACTCTTTCACAGTTGTCTCTCAACATGTTCCTTTCCTTCTTGCTGCAAGTTTGCTCTCATTCAGCCAGTCCCAAAGAAGGGTGACCATTCCCAACCCTCTAACTATCGTCCAATTGCTTTAACATCCTGTGTATCAAAAGTTTTCGAGTCAATTCTTAACAGAAAAATTTTAAAGCACCTTTCCTGTCACAACCTTCTTTCTGATCGTCAGTATGGGTTCCGTCAGGGACGCTCCACTGGCGATCTTCTCACCTACCTTTCAGACTCTTGGTCATCCTCCTTTCGGAACTTTGGCGAAAGGTTTGTCATTGCACTTGACATCTCAAAGGCTTTCGATCGAGTCTGGCATAAATCTTTAATTTCCAAACTGCCCTCCTACGGTTTCTATCCTTCTATCGGTGCCTTTATCTCTAGCTTCCTTTCTGGTCGTTCTATAGCCGCTGTTGTAGACGGCCATCGTTCCTCTCCTGGACCTATCAACAGTGGTGTTCCTCAGGGCTCTGTCCTATCACCTACTCTCTTCCTTTTATTCATCAATGACCTTCTAAGCTGTACATCTAACCCTATCCACTCATATGCTGATGATTCCACCCTTCACCTTTCCATTCGGTTCCTGCAACGTCCATCTCAGCAGTTACTTCAACAAAAAAGGGATGAGGCTATGGCACACCAAATGTCTGACTTGGCTCGTATCTCTGATTGGGGTAAAAATAATCTTGTTATTTTTAATGCATCAAAAACTCAGTTCTTACACTTATCAACCCGACAAAATCTTCCTCAGGATTACCCACTAATGTTTAATAATGAACAGTTATGTCCTCCATCATCCTTGAACATGCTTGGGGTTTCATTCTCTCGGGATTTGTCTTGGAAAGAACATATTACATCTCTTGTGAAATCTGCTTCCAAGAGATTAGGTGTGCTAAGCCGATTCCGAACTTTCTTTACCCCTGCACAGTTGTTGACCTTGTACACGGGTTTTATTCGCCCGTGTATGGAGTACAACTCTCATGTGTGGGGAGGCTCCCCACATGCAGCTCTTCTCAATAGGGTGGAGTCAAAGGCTTTTCATCTCATTAACTCTCCTCCTCTTACTGATTCCCTTCAACCTTTGTCTCTTCGCCGCACTGTTGCATCTTTATCTCTCTTC
>JAGKTI010031062.1:0-12229 GCA_018397915.1 Birgus latro
CACTAAATAGATCAGAGGAAGGGCATTATTATGTCTTAACTTTCATTGATGCGATGACTCGATTTCTTATCGCGGACCATTAAAGTCTAAGTCTGCCGAAGAGGTGGCTAGGGTGTTTGTGGAGCGAGTTATTTGTGTTTACGGAACTCCACAACAATTAGTCACTGATCGGGGTACTGAATTTGTTAACAAAGTGTTTCAGGAATTGGCACGCTTGTTGCACATGAAACATGTGAACATTACTCCTTATCACCCATCCTCTAATGGATTGGTGGAAAGGGCAAATGGTACTATTATTCAAATAATAAGTACCATGGTAGAACAGAACGCTAATCACTGGCATAGAATTGTACCAGTTGCTATGATGGCCTATAACTCTGGATATAATCGGACTATCCGTGATTGTCCTTACTTCTTGTTGTTTCTCAGAGATCCACAGATGCCTTATCATGTAGTGCAAGACTCATCTTTGAAGTACAACCTTGAGGATATACCTAATTTATTTGCTGCCATGGCAACAAAGGTTTTCGAAAGATGCCAAGACTTTCTCAATCATGCCAGCACAGAAAATGAGAACAGAAGGGCGAAGCGATGTGTAATAAAACCACTTCTGGTAGGGGACCGTGTCTATGTGAAGACTGTCCCTATCAGGGAGGTGGCAAGGAAATTGCAACCTTTGTTTTCAGGACCCTATCGTGTAATTGATCGAGTAAATGATGTTGTCATCAAAGTTCGTCCCATACAAGGGGGGAAAGTAACCACTTTACACACTGACAGGGTGAAAGTTGTCCCGGAGGAGTGTATTACTCGGAAGCAGAATTGTAATGCGAGAATGGCTTATCCTTTCATGAAGGTGGGGAGACTAGGGATAAAGGGGAAAATGAAGGTGAGGAAATAAATGAGGAAGAATGTATCCCAGGGCCTGAAATTGACTTTAGTTTGCCTTCTCCACAATTAAGTCAGGCTATAGGCAGTAATGCAACTGGCAACTGTGACCAGGCGAGTGCACTGAGTACGCGTCAAGGGCAAGTGACAGCTGAGCGTCAAGGCCAAACACTGCCTCCCCCACCTCCCCCACCACGCCACTCCACACCTCATACTCCACCATATTGCAGATACAGTTTGAGGTCACATTCTAGTGTCCCAGACTACCCGTTATGTATGGACAGACCTATAGAATATCAGACTGCACAAGCAAAAGCACCTAGTGTGACTGAAACACAGCCTGAAGTGACTGAGGAAGACACAGGAGACATGTAGTTTTCACTAAATGAATAAACGATAGTCAGGTGAACTTGTGGTTATAGTTTTACGAATCTCTTGCAGATGATTGCTTGGGTTTGGGTGAGTCCATCCCAATTGGAATCGATAGGACCACAAGAGGAGGTACCTGCCAACTTGGGATTGGTGTTTTCACCTGCAGGTCGTTTGATGATCACAGGAATTAACTATGTAGTTCCATTTGTACTAAATAAGGACGAGTTGTTCCAACCTCTACTTGTTGCTCGCGACTTGAGTGATGCCATTTTGTGGAATATAGGCCACATGGATAATGGCAGCGCTCTAGTTGCCTCATTACAGAACACTGAGCATGCATTTCAAAATGAATTTGATGCTCGTTATCAGGATTTAAGCAATTATATAGACTATCTCATGTCAGATCATCCATGGAGTCGTCGCTCTAGGAGAGGTGCGATCGACATATTGGGGCAATTTGCCAATGTCTTGTTTGGAACAGCTACTCAACAACAGGTTGATGATATTCATGCTAGATCAGGGAGCCTTGAGACGATGTCAGAGAAGGAGAGATCAGTATTAAATGTTCATTCCAAGGTATTGAATAGCACAATAAGGAATGTGTCACACATGCAGGCAGCACTGTTGAAGATACAGAAGGCTGCACACATTTCTTACAGTATCATTAGATTGTATTCACTAAAGACCTTAGAGTTGGAAAATGAAGTAAAGATGTATGAGGCGTTGTTTAACCTTCAACTCGCCCTGTCTGACATCATAACTGATCATTTTAGGATTGAATTGGGTATACAAGAGATGCTTCAGGCTAGGCTGAGTTTAGATATTTCCCTAACGAAATCTTGCTGAAGTTATTAGGGAATATATCACTCAAGGAACCGGGTCTACTTTCCCAGCGAGGCCAGAATATCTAGCACTGTACCGTGATATCATCAAGGTTGTACCTAGAGGTTACATGTCAGCTGTGTGCTTTTATTTACTTATACCGGTGTTAGGTGACCCTTCTGATGTATTTGACATCTTTAGGATCACCTCACTTCCTTACAGTGTGCCTGCTACGGAGGTCTACATGAAGGTACTTCACCAGTTTAATTTCCATGCTTTCACGGAAGACCACCTCCAATATGTGCTGTTTCAAGATTTCACCAGTTGCAGGGACCATCAGGACTTGGTGATCTGTGAGCCTTTGGGGTCAGTTTTCCATGTTTCGACTCCTTCTTGTGAGAGTGATTCTTTTCTTAACAGAAACAATGCTACAAAGCTCTGCAGAAAAGAAATCTTTACTTCGTTCAGTTCAGTTTTTGTGAAACTGAAAAACCACTGGTGTTTCTCAACTGCACAACCTTTGCAATTCACATTGAAATGCGCAGTAAATCCTATTAGGAAGACAGTGCAAATTGTAAAGGGAGCAGGTAAATTGGTCTTGGGAGATGGCTGTAGTGCTCACAGTGAAGCCTTGACTCTTCCTGCTTATGCAACTCTCACAGTAGATACTAAGCTCACTGTCTACCCCCATCTCTTAAACCTCAGTACCTCACTCACATATGCTGAACTTACGGCTATCAAGGACTTACCCACTTTAAGACCTAACCTTAACATTACTTCTCTGTTTCTGGATGATCTCCTTAAATATCAAAGTCAGTTGCAGTTAATTGAACCTCTCAAACCCTTCGGTTCCTCCAATTTCTTCTGGTACTCTCCATGCTGGAATAGCTCTCTTTCTGGCTTTCCTGTCCGCATATATCCTTTACAAGGGTTACACCAATGGTTGTGAGTGTGCATGCTGCAGACTTGGGTCCTTACTCAGACGTCGACATGCACAGAACCCCCCCATGCTCTACTCACGACGAGGACGTGTGATTTCATCTTTGAGGGGAGAAATGTCGGGAAGCCGACATGGCTCTCCTCAGGCAGATGTAAGCAGACACACAGCTGTAACAGGTGTGGATACGAGTACAACTGCTGGACGTGAGTTTAGGGTGATACAAGGACAGAAAAGAAAGAACAGGGAGCCTGATGTTAGCTCCACATATAGCCGCAGACAATAGGTATAGGGAGGTGGAGCAAAGAAGGAAGGTTGAGAGAAAGTAAGTGAAAGCTGAAGAGAAAGTAGGAGAGAGAAAGAGAGTAAGAGGAGTGGTGTTAGGATAGAGGTCAGGCAGAGGATGGGAACCCATGCTGACCTCTGCATTTACTATCATGGGAAACATGCTGACTTCTGCATTTGCTCGAGCCTCTACGGTGGATGACGCGTGGATGACGTGTGGATGAAGGTGGTGGATGAGTGGGTGAAACCATCACCCACCTCGCAACCATGTGAACTGCTGGTAAACATCGGCAACCCTCGAGGCCAGGACAGGGTAGTGTAGGGCAATACAGTATCAGAGATCAAAGTAACGTCGTGGCAAGGAGACGTCAGCCCGGGGCAGCGAGACGTCACGAAGGACGTAACCGTGAAGCCGAAAGGAAGTCTGCTGCTAGCGTGAGGAAGTAGAGTTCCAACAACGGACAATGAAAATACTTCTATTAACAGTAAGTAGAAATACAAGCCAGTGTAATCGCGGGTACAACTTGTGAACAGTGGTAATATTTGCCCGTCGTCGGAATAAGTAGAGAGGCTCCTAGTTACTTAGAAAGAAAATGGAAGGAGAGAAGATTTTAATGTTTAAATATGTTTATTGTATTAAGTGATAAGATACTAATGTAACAGTGTAACATAATCTCAATAAGTGAATAAAAGAGAGTGCTTTAGTTATAACAGTACTAGTGTGTATTTAAAGGATTAAATATATAAGGTTGACTTTAAAGCCCGTAATAAAAGAGTGCTTTAATTAATAAATACAGTGTTAGTAATTAAGTGAATTAAGTGTAGATGATTAAGTGCGGGGGTAATAAACGGTATCCAGCGCGGGACTTTTAAGTGAAGTGAAATGAGGTGGAAAAATACCTCATGATTTTTATGTGTGTAAATACAGTATTTTGAAGATAACTTTTTAATAATTAAAACCTAGAAAAGCCATATCATATTCATTTCTTCCAGTTCCCAGTTCTGAGTATATATGGAAAGTGAACATCGAAGTCGCGCATGCTATTGTTTTACGCTACCAAAGTAATAAAAACGGGAAGATAATATTCCCGGGGTAAATATCATTGTTGTATTCAGAGAGGGCGCGACAGAAGGCTTCGTCTTGGAAGTCTCCTCTTTGATAATGATATTGCAAAATGAAATTATAAGTTAATGCAAACAAAATTTTTATTCGTTTTCCTTTCTATACAGTTCAGAGTTATGCTTTTCTTACAAAATAATAATAATAATAATAATAATTTTAAAACTTAATCCAACCATAATTAAAAGTGTATTATAGATAAATATTTCTCTGTTTTTTATAGATAAATATTTCTCTGTTTTGTTAACCTCTCTTTTAAGTTATTTACTTCGCCATTCCGAGACATGATTCTCACCACTAGCGCTGGCATTTGTGCGACAGAAGACGGAAAATGGATTTGGCCTATATCGGGATATCATACAAGAAACAGTGTTTGAGAAAATCGTGCACTTATTTGCAGATGTTGCTTCTCTAGTTCATATTTTTTGTTGCTGCCATGAGGTGCTTTTACTCACGCAGGAAGAGATATCTGGTAGCTATCTTATGATTCCATCTTCTCTATGGTTTTATTGCAGCTAACGCTAAAAGGCTGCATTTAGCTGAGAGCCGTTATAGGAGCCTGTGTTGATACTGCTATAGTTAATATCTCGCCGGGCAGGTCTGCTATCATGCTCTAGCTACTACTAGACAGCTTTAGGCGATTTAGGTGGCAGTGAATTACTGGAGCCCGAAGAAGTCACGGGATTAAAAAGGCGATCGTCTAACCTTCTTTGCAACAAGTCTCTCATAATCAACGTTATCGGAATGAAGGGGCTAAATGAATGCAAGACAATGAAGAGTATGCCGTAGTTGAGGAAGGAGAGGAAGACCAAAAGCAATGTTGTTTTTGGCCAGTCTCATCTGAGCGTGAATCCCGTTGGCTGCACCCTGAAGTTACCCATCTTAGTTCATCATCATCATTTCGGCGGATAGGAAGGGAGCAAGGAATGTTTGTACAGTTAACCAGGCAGTGGTTATATTGATACCACCACAGGAAGGCGTCTATCTCTAGCTCTTTAAGTCTACTTAGCAGAGACAGATATACATTGAGTAGCTACGTCTATCTAGACAAACTCTTATAGGATTCAGCGTCAAGCAAAAATATATGTATAGACTGCTTAGTCTGGAGAATATGAACGTTTTCATGGTTCGGATGATCCCAGTATTTTGTTCCGCCTGATTAGTTTATTCACGCCAGTCATTAGAAGCCTCAGTGAATAAATAATGTCACCGTTAACCATCTAATGCTCGGAATAGCTCTGGTATTTAACCGCACCTGACTCCAGTTGACAGTAGTTAGTCGGGGGCGACACATACTCGTGCGAACCTCCGAGTTTAGAAATACGTTACACAAAATTTACATCTAATAAGGTAATTATTTCCATAAAGTTGAGATGTGCTATATTATTTTCCTTCGGCTAATGATGATTCTAATCAGTGTAGCATTTCTCTAGCAAAAAGAAGTAAGCAAGGCTGAAATCTGCAAATAGGATAGAAACAAAATAAACAACATCTGTAATAGCCACACTGACTTCCGCATTATTGTTGAGAGAAACAAATAATTCTTTATGGGGAAGGGACCAACCCCTGTGGTTTCATCCAGGCGAAAATTTTAGCTAGGTGAGGTCTACCACTATGCAAAATTTTGTGTTCCGTTGTTAGGTGACATTGTCCTCCCTCCCCCCACTTTCTCTCTGCCCTAGGCGCAGTTCACTGTGGAGGCTGAGCCTTACTCTGCTTAAAATCTTGTGAGGTTGGTGGTTACCACTGTTTTTCTAGGTATAAAACTATGACCTTGCACAACAGCTCCTGCGGCGATCCCCGGGGATGCCGCTCCTCTCTTGAGGGGGGATCCTACCCTGCCTAAAATCTGGCCCAAGTACAAATCTGGCCCAGTGTACAGATTTTCGTATTTCTAGATATGCCATGCGTAATACCTTTTACTGGGTTCCCTGAGGACTGCACACCGCCTGAAATCTGGTTTGATGGAAGGACTACCACCGTGAAAAAGTTCATGTTACGAAGTAAAAAAAAAACTATGACCGTGCATAACTGTTCTGGCCTGGACCCCGAGGGGACGTCCCCCCCCCCCCCCCCACCAACACCCACACACCTAGTGGGGAAGCGACCCTTGGGGGTCTCACCCTGCCTAAATCTGCCAAGGCGATAGTTTAATGCAGCGAATTTTTTTTCCTAATGCATACACACATAAGGCGTAGACCCCATCGTTCAAGACGGTGCTGCAATACAGTAAGTGACAGTATTTGGTCACCTCTCGGACTGCTGTAGTAATATGGTATGACTGTGTGTAATATCTTTGTGTGGCATGAAATGTAATTTATTGCAGTGAAAGTGAGGGGACTTTTTCCAGCTGAGTGAATTTTACTCACTTATAATTAGGATAACTTTAAAAGCTTTTCCTAGCTAGCATTAGAGAATTTAACTGAAGGCGTGTCATAAAAGCATCAGAGTCTTAACAAGCTACTTAAAAAAAAGTACCAGTATAGAAGAAATACACCGAGAATGGTTTGTACCCAAGAGTCGCCGGTCAGTTGTCTTGTTATTGGTTCTGTATAATGAGATAAGATACAGTGTTCAGGCACTTCATACTGTAATCAGTTGTCCACTGATATGTGAGCTTTTTACAACCTTGAGAGATAAGCAACAGGTAACTTTTATGATTGCCGAACGATGTAGAGAACATCTTTTTAACTCCTTAGCTACCAAGTTCGAACTGGGTATTTTTTGCTTGTTACCCACAGACAGTTTTATTCAGTTGAATGAATCCATAGGCAGCTAAAGAGTTAAGAGCTGATTCTACGACTTCTCATCACGAATGTTCGACATGGGTTGTAGTATTCTCGCTAACTCCAAACAATTTCATTCATGTGGTTAAATACCACATAACTACTACTACTAACTCTGTTTACGTGCAGTACGTACAATCTCGGAGAAAAGAACTTGATACGTTCGAGATGGAGGATGCGTGCTCCTTTCCACCCTTACTGGACGGCTGGTCGTTGTTTCTTCATCCTCCCAACACACTACAGACAATGAAACGTCGAGTTGTGATGTTTTCATTTCTCGGTGGACTGGAAAACTTATCTTTTCTAAAGTTCATGAATAACAATAAAATGGTCATGACATTTAGCGTATTACTGAGGCTTCACATGACAAAGTGTGAATTCGAGGTCAGTTCAAAATGTTCAGTCCGATTTACTCATTAGGGCGCATTCTCTTACTATAGTAGTTAAACTTCTAAGGTTTGAGTTAATGAGATAATATGGTGATGAAAATGTCTCAGTCAGCTTTCATGAAAACTTTCCCATAACGTAACTTTGGAATCGTTCCGCCAATCGTGGTGTAGTGAATGACTAAGTGAATCAAATACATGAATCCCAAGATGAATAATACAGTGTCAAAACTAGATGCAGGCCACTGCAACACTGACTGCAGTGGAAGCTGACTGGACTGGCTACTGAATGAGTTTTACAGTGACATCTAAAGTCTAATATTTTAAGTAAATAAAGCAAATAACCTAAGGAATGAAAGGTTCATAACCCCCCGCCCCCCTTTTTTCCAGTTACTTTAAACACTTACACATTGTACTGAGGGATTCTGAAGTGGCAATTTTTAAATTCCAGCACCCCAGACAAACAGTCTTATAGGAAGTTTCATTTTTTTTTTTAAGAATGTCATTATTATTTATCTTTCTCTGCAGGTCCTAATTTAATGTTATACTTAGGGCTGCATTTTTTTTTTTTTTTTACTGTGGCTAAAGTCAAATGATTTTACTCGCCACTAGGAAACTCCCGAGGTTCAAGGGTTATGAACATTTTGATATTACATAAATGTGTAAATCGTTTAATAAAATCATTATATAACGCACAATTTCTTTACTTACACTTTTAAAAAAATATCATAGCTGGATTGTCAACTGCTCATTTATTAGTTTTAAATGGGGTGGTGATCAGCTCTGTAGCTATTTCTTCTACTGATAAAGCAGATTTCTTCGCTCAGACTTTCTCCTCCAAATCCACGTTAGACGATTCCGGTGCTGTTCCTCCATCACTTCCCTCCCTCTGACTTCCTCATGACAGACACTAAAATTTCTTCAGCTGATGTATTTTCTGCCATCACTGGCCTCAGTACTAACAGGGCATATGGGCCTGATGGAGTCTTTCCTGTTGTCCTCAAGAACTGTACTTCTGTGCTTACACCCTGCCTAGGTAAACTTTTTCGTCTTTGATTATCAACTTGTACCTTTCCTTCTTGCTGGAAGTTTGCTCTCATTCAGCCAGTTACAAAGAGGGGTGACCATTCCCAACCCTCTAACTATCGTCCAATTGCTTTAATATCCTGTGTCTCAAAAGTATTCGAGTCAATTCTTAACAGAAAAATTTAAATCATCTTTCCTATAACAACCTTCTTTCTGATCGTCAGCATGGGTTCCGTCAGGGACACTCCACTACCCATCTTCTCACCTACCTTTGACTCCTGGTCATCCTCCTTTCGGGACTTTGGTGAAAGCTTTGCCACTGAGCTTGACATCTCAAAGGATTTCGGTCGAGTCTGGTATAAATCTTTAATTTCAAAACTGCTCTCTTACGGTTTCTATCCTTCCATCTGTGCCTTCATCTCTAGCTTTCTTTCTGGTCGTTCTATAGTCGCTGTTGTAGACGGCCACCGCTCTTCTCCTAGATCTATCAACAGTGGTGTTCCTCAGGGCTCTGTCCTATCACCAACTCTCTTCCTTTTATTCATCAATGACCTTCTCAGCTGTGCATCTAACCCTCTCCACTCATATGCTGATGATTCCAGCCTTCACCTTTCCATTTGGTTCCCGCAGTATCCATCTCAGCAGTTACTTCAACAAACAAGAGATGAGGCTATGGCACACCTAATTTCTAACTTGGCTCGTATCTGTGACTGGGGTAAAAATAATCTTGTTTTTAATGCATGAAAGACAGTTCTTACACCCATCAACCCGACAAAATCCACACGAGTTCCCACAAATGTTTAATAATATTCAGATCAATCCTGCATCATCCTTGAACATGCTTGAGGTTTCATTAACTTGGGACGTATTTTGGAAAGATCATATTACATCTCTTGTATTACATCTCTTGTAAAATCTGCTTCAAGAGATTAGGTGTGCTAAGCCAACTCTGTACCTTCTTTCCCCCTGCACAGTTGTTGACCTTATACGCGGTCTTTTTTGGACCCTGTGTAGAATACAACTCTCATGTGTGGGGAGGCTTCCCACATACAACTCTTCTCAACAGGGTGGAGTCAATGGCTTTTCGTCTAATTAACTCTCCTCCACTTACTAGCTCCCTTCAACCTTTGTCTCTTCGCAGCACTGTTGGATCCTTATCTCTTTTCTGTCGGTACTTCAACTGTTCCTCTGAACTGTCTGCTTGCATCCCTCCACCCCTACGACGGGCCAGTAGCACACGTCTAGCAACAAACTCTCGTCCCTTTTCTGTCCAACTCTCTAATGCAAGAGTTAACCGTTAATCCCAGTCCTTCATTTATGCAACAGGTCAGCTCTGGAACTGTCTCCCTCTGTCTGTATTTCCTACTTCCTATGATCTCAAGTCTTTCAAACGCAGTGTGTTCAGCCATCTCGAAATGAAAGGATCTTGAATTTGGCTCTCCATTGTATTTTTTTTTTTCTTGGAAGGAGCGGTTTGCGGGCTGTTGGCCTTTGGTTCCTTCGTCCTTGCATTAAAAAAAAAAAAGTCAGCGGGTTTGGTGCCGGCCTTTCATGCCTGACTGACTACAGTCTGTCATGGAGAGGAAGGACGGTTGGACTTGATGCTATAAGCTTTTTATCGTGACTTATGAACATTAGTATCAAAATTAGCTTCATGGAAAAGAGGTGCTACTTTATTAGTAATAAATATTTATTTTTCGTGGACAAAACTAGTGGCGTAACTCATAGCTAGTTATGAATTTTTAACATAAGCTAACACATCACTTTATCCCCTCTTTATCAGTGACTATGTGTCTTATATCTAGTTGTCGTATTTACAAGGTTCCCATTAAGTCTCATTATTACACTCCATAAATTTTCCCGTTACGATATTGGAGCATATAGCTATTAATGCTATGGGCGGTAGATAGACACTATTGTCATTTTGAAAGCAGACCGTCAAGAGCATTTTATCATATGAAAAATTCTGCTGGTCTGTATTCTGTCATGCAAATAATTTTCCTGCACGTAACTTGACAATGCAATGCCGTCCTGTATTGTATATAAATCTGGCAGCTCATTTGTCAGCTTTCTCACCACGTCACCCATCCATAACACCATGATAGTCGGGGAAAAAAAAAGTCTCATACGGTAGCCCCTATACGGACATATTTATGGAAGGTGATAGAGACATCCTGTGTATGGTATTATATTATCAGTTCACGTGTTAGTACTGTAATTGCCACTGAGTGAATAGGGCTGAACGAAGCCCTGACGCTCAAGACTGAGGCCTCAGTAATTTAACCAGTATCATATCATCTCCAAGTGAGTGCTTATAACCTATATAGTGTAAACCCTAAGTCAATATACGAGTGCTTTCCTTAATATTAGTATAAACACAAGAGCAGCTTCCCAGGTTATACTGAAAGGAAAGTATCATAGGTCGAATACTAACCGACTTGAATCTGCGTGTTGTAGAGATGACCAAACAATGACTTGCAGTCCAGTAAGTGTTGAAAAGAACGCTCACCCTCCACACGGGGTGTATCTGCTTCTGTCGGGATATTTATAGTCAAATGTTAAACTCCATTCGCCTATCCTGTGTCTCTCTCACCGCACAATGTATAAACACCAGAGTGGACGTAGTCAACAGAGGTATATTTTACTGCCTACAGATAGGAGGAGGAGGCTGTAGCACGGGCCGAACACGAACAGGGTGGTACTCCCAAGGGGAATGGGAATGCTGGTGATAGGGAGAGCTGGAGCTCCAGTTTCACTAGCTACCTAACCATCCTCCTTTGCTGACCTTTTCAGTGTGACAGTAACATGGAGAGTAGACCAGCATACTCTCCCAAACATTTCCTCTAACTTTCCTATACACTACACCACATGCGCTTTACATATTACACAACGTATCCCACTACGTTACAGGGGTTGATGCCAGCAAGGGCATGCGGCCAGAAAACTTTGCCCCCGCTACCTAGTGGCGGACTTTGGGGAGAGGCGTGAATGGGGTTCCGCCGGCACAGGTCATGGGTCCGGTGCGAGATGGGGCTCGAACCTGTGCTGGAGGGGTACAGGGCATTGCGGTTCCCAGGCTGCCCCTTCCGCTCAATAGAGAGGGGCCCGAACCTGGGAGTAGCGCCCCAGGAGGCTCCCCTATCAGTGGGTTATAATGGAGGGGCAGTTGCAATGCCAAGCAGCGCTTGGAGGGTGTCCCTGCAGCTGTCCAGGCAGGGTGCCCCGAGGCCACTACCACAGCCACTGGTAAGCTGGTGGGCTAGGGGTCCCAGATCCATTGCCTGGACCTGGGACTGTGCAATGGGTCGGATCTTTGGAATGTTTACCCCCCTTTATCTTACCGACTATGAACTACAAATACAAGCATCGAAGCAACCCTGAGGACAGCAAATCACCCAGGTGGTTTAGGGTGGGTTTGTGGAATGTGAGTAGTTTGAGAGGAAGAGCTGGGGAAGTCGTTGAGGCATTCAGTAGCAGATGGGTGAATGTGGCATGTTTGCAGGAAGTCCGGTACAGGGGTGGATCAGCCAGAAAGATTGTTGGGAAGGATTGCTACTATAAGTTGTTTTGGCAGGGGGGAACTGACGGATATGGGGGTGTGGGTGTGTTG